>JAGVSP010000512.1:0-86601 GCA_022494985.1 Micrasema minimum | reverse complement strand
GAACGAAGATTTTTCCTTCCAAAAAACTTAAGATTCTCCCTGGAATATTGTTACTATTTTTTACTGTTAATAAATTAATGACTCGTATTAAATAAATTGATTTATAAACATCAATCTAAGCCGCTGCAACTCTTTTTAGGAATCTCAGTAACAGATTTTTAATAAAATAACACATCATAGTTCAAAATTAATCATTGCAATATTGACCGCAACGAGAAAATGTAAAAATGCTAAAATAGAACATTACCTGGAAAAACACTGTTGATAAACAAAAAAATCAGAATCTCAGCATATTCATTCAATATTTTTAAAATAAAAATTAACTTCACTTTTCAAGATCAAAAGACGGCAACAAAAAACAACTTTCAAAAATTGAACCAACCGACGTTTCCGTTTTGTTTAGTTTAAAATTTCTTCTGACGTATCACGTAAATACTTGCGTACCTACCCTAAAGGAGATTTTTTTTTAAACTTTGAGAATCGCAATTGACTTGGGTGCCATCATTTACATTTGACCTAAGCATTTCAGGCTTTATTTAATTGTGAAATTTAAAGAAGTTTCTAGTGTGAAATGTTGAGTATTTGAAAATAAACTAATAATAATAATTAATATAATTTACTTGGGAACATGGTAAATTTAAATAAAAATATTTAAGTACCTATCATTCATAAAAAAAAATTCATCTTGGTTTTACAAAAAAAATATCTTATTTTCTGCTAAATCTCTATTGCAACCTTTTTTTATTGCATGTATATTAAATTTATTATCGGATGTACTTTTCAGAAATTCACCTCCTCTATTGAGTTTGGCACGGTGGCTGCCAAGTGTATTGGCTCCTTACGATAGTATTTTGTGCTCTTTTATATTCGTAATCTGTGCATGTCTTTGAACTACAAATGTCATTTTGACGTGCGATTGTTTTAAGTTTTGTCCCACAATCTTTGAATACAATATTTAAATTAATCAATTACTTTAAATCACTTATGTTTTTGTCTAATTTGCGACCAAAATGGATGTTAATATTTTTATACCGGATTTTTTAAAGATGGATTCATGTTGTAGAATAAAAGGTTATGTTTCGAAAACATCGGATGATGTATTGGGAGTGTATATTTACGCCAAATACTCGTCAGAAAACGGACGAAAACCTCCAATGACTAATTGTTGTAGCGAATGGACGACATTGAATAAACAGGGTTCGTTAGATGGGTATATTAGCAACATTAAAGATGACGCACGGCAAGAAATTATTCAATGTTCAAATTACATAAAAATCGCCACAGAAAATGGCATTATAAAGCTAAAAAGACTTTTTCTAAATGGAAAAGATATAGATCTCACCAAAGTAAAAAAGAGTGTTGTTATGTTTTATGACTACACAGCTATATTGATATCTGAAGATTTTTTTTCTTTTGAAGAAGATAGCGCACTACTGAAAGAGAACAGTAATCAATTTGCTGTTCTCAAAACTATTGTAAAGCATAATAGTAATATTTGCATACAACATAAAGTAAATGATCAAGATTGTTTGTACTACGTAAAGAAATATAGAATTTTCCAACTTTTGTCAAGTATTTACCAAATATTCAGTGGATATTCTAATTTATGTGTACAGATCGGCAGCTCGATGAATTCTCTACATTGGGTATTTTATTGCATGTGGAAGGAACGAAAGGTACACCCACTAATAATATTTTACAACTAAGTTCTTGAGAAAAGTTTTAAGAGGGCACGTGATCACGTGACCCACTCTGTTTCTCTATACAAACATAGTCCGTGATTTTCCCCGTGGAATTTTGCTCTAGAGCAATGATTTTTTCAGATGTCTACCAAAAGCGTGTTTGTTTCGCCATTTTTTATAATGTACAAATATCTTAAAAGAGATAAATAAATAATTTCAGAAAAATAAGACTACAAACACACTTCTGGTTGATATCTAAAAATGTGTGAAAAAATCATTGCTCTAATGCTAAATTCCAGGGATAAATCTGGAGACTACAATGTATGGAGTACAGGCTGTAGTTTTCTATAGTACACTCTAAGCGATTAGACGGCAGACGTGACCTTATTGTATTCTCTATTATGAAAATATATTTTTGTTGCTGTCTTTGGTTTTTACAACAGTGATGGCCGAGGTGTAACCTCTGTTACTTGTCTAACTAACCATAACGGAGAGGATAGAATGCCACACCATTCTGTCCTGGCACACTTCCCTTGCTTCCTTCGCATTCACACATCTGGTAGTAAACAAATTGGTGTTCTTTTTAGATATCAGTCAGAACGGGAAACTTAATAACATCCATATTGTTAGACATGACGGGCGGGTTGTTTGTACTGTACTGTATCAATCTTTGGACGGTTAATCCAGTCAATGAACTACTGGACGTAATTGAAGTAAGTATTTTAGACTTTTTTTATCTTCTCACGGGTCCAACCCTAATAAAAATTATTGAAATTTAGCAGTTCTTAACCTCTAGCGTCGCTGTATATTTGTGAAAAAAAATCTTTGCTATGTTTTTTTAAAATCAAAAATCTTATTTGTTTACGGACAGCCAATAGACACACACTTTATTTTTAATATATACAGTATTAATTACTAACAATAAAGTTCAATTATAGGCTATCTCTTAACTATCTAAAAATATTAAAACATTTATCTACTAATTATTGTTGCAAAGTGCCCATCCTGTGCATAGTGGCTCATTATGTAATATGTAAAGCATAAATGAAATGTCTTTTCATGTATTAATGTGTTAATGTGTTATTTCAGTTGATTGTAGATAACTTGCGAACATTATTGAAATGGTTAATGGGTTCTCCAGCGGGTCTCAAGCTAAACCATGCGTTCAATAACATGTTAGGAAAATGCTTTTTGTACCACATTGAACTATGGTGGGTGTTTCTAGGTACGTACAAAATAAGTTGGTGGTAATTGTTTAAAATGCCATTTGTAATCATTTAATTCTGTTATTTTTACATTTCAGTTATCTCGAAAAACGTATTAGAAATGGTTCTTGAAGTATTCCAGTATATTGGTATGCTGGGAATATCGTTTCAATCCGCCATCTTTGCTGATATTTTATCACTAGCCAGTTTTCATGTTTATTGCATATACACTTACGCTGCAAGGTAAAATCACTTTTACCAAATAAGAAATATAAAACAACACCTATTTCAATATACCGAGATGAAAATATGTTTAATACTATATCCATATTGATTATTATCCTGAACTATGATCACCAGCATATTGCACCTTTAAAACTACAGTGACACTAAACAAAACTACACTTTTTATTCAGTTAACTATTGATCTATAAATAATTGAAAATTCCAAGACAAGTCTTAACTAAATATAATCAAAATTTTTTGTTAAGTGTCACTGTTTAAAAGGTGCGAATCTACATATTATAGATATGAAGTCAACCATTAAAATCTCTCAAATCAATATATATGCGCCATAAAAAATGTGATACTGCGATCACGCAGCGTTGATTTTTATCTGTTTCTCAGAAAAAGGACCCTCTGGGCTATTGATATTTTTACTGAGTATATTATGTACTGGGCTGTTTTCAGAACGGTCTTTTGATAGCTCCTTTAAAGCATTATGATAAATAAAATAGGGACATACAACATTCAGGTTCGAAATGAAATAGATTTTTATATGAGGAATTGTCATTGAAATGTCAATGTATTGCAGACAAAATGCTTTAGTTTCTGAAAATAGCTGAACCATATTCAACACATGCTTAGATAATATCCGTCAACATTGTATTCAATTTTCTTAACCACATTTTAAGTATAAAATAATCCAATATCAACAAAAGAAAACAGATCTTAAGAAAGTTTCTATTGCTTTGAAGAGCTGATGTATCGGTGTTCTTTATTTCAGGTTGTACAATATACAATTGAGCGGCTTGTATGCATTATGGAGACTATTTCTTGGTAGAAAACACAATCCCCTAAGGGGCGGTGTTGACTCCTGTCAGTATAACCATCACCAGTTGTTTGTTGGGACCCTTGCCTTCACTATTCTGCTGTTTCTATTTCCAACTACTGCTCTATACTATGTTGTTTTCACAACGGTAAGTAATTTTATAGTATTGAAGATGGAATATCTGTGGTTTTAAACAATAAAATTTCATAAATAATTCCTTGGGCTAACACTAGGCGTGGTTTACAAAAATCTGAAGATCTGTTTAGAAAAAAATGAACTCTGCATTATCAAGATAATGCAGAGTTCATGGCAGGAATCACCGATATATCTATAAGTATAACCTTGTATCAACATATCATCTGTTCAAAGTATAAACGCGTGTGTCTGCCTCGTACTGACCTGTATCTACATGTTGATATATTGGTGATCCCTGCCCAGATAAGGTAAAGAAATAAAGAAAAGTTAACTTATCTACAGTGTTACCAAAGCTTCTAATTTTTCAGTAGCTTCTTGCGGGAAAACACGAAATTATCGTCATCAAACACTAGACTTGTCTATTATCGACAAAAGAATATTTTCATACGGATAAATGTGCGTGAAAGAAACCAGCCTTTTAATTTTATAATATTTTTGCTGTTTTTCAGTTCAGAGTGGTGTTGGTGTCTCTCGGAGGTATTTTATCTTGGATCCGCTATATCGTACAATCCTTCTCTCTATACCTAATTTTGCTTTGGCTCCTGAGGTCCAAAAGAATAGCGGGTAAGCTCACTGTTTAATGCTGAATCAAAATTAAAAGTAAATGACACTTCACTCACATGTTTTAGATATCAACCAGAGGTGTGTTTGTATCTTAAACGAGACAAATAAACTATTTCAAAAAAATAATCTTATACAAACACCTCTCTGTGATTTAATGTTTTTTCTTTAATTTCTTTAATGTGTGAAAAATCATTGCTATAGTTCTAAATTCCAGCGAGGAATCTGGAGACTACGATTGTATTAATAATATTAAAATTGTAATATTTCTATTTGTTGTATTACAGGAGAAATAAAATTGACCCTGGTTCCATCTGAAGATACTTTACACCAACCAATTGTACTGAGGGTCCATCTTCAGACTGCTTCAATTTTTAAGCTAATAAAAAAATATCAACCGCCGCCATTTTCTAGGCCATCCGTCATACAGTGGGGAGAAGTTATATCTAATCTGTGTTATGGAAAACTTTTATATCCTGTGTGATTATTGCGAAGTTATAGTTGTAATCAATAATAAATCATTCCTACTCATCCAGTTTCTTTTTATTATTCATTTATTAGGTTAATGTTTTAAAAAAACTAACAAATTTAATATTTTTTTAACATACTAAATATTATCTCTGAGCCAGAGCTTCAATAGAAATTTTGTATCAAAGACGCCACTGCATAACATAAAACGTATTGATGATTTCTTTCTCTCAGTTCATATAAAAAATAACCCATCACAAATTCTAACTCTTTTGCCTGAAAAGTTATCAATGACTTTTAGCGCTACACTGACGATATGTAGTCATATGCATATTAGTATAGAATAAGACAATTTTTAAAGTTTTCACTATTATTTTCATAAATATAACCAAAAGAACAGATTGATAATCGTTTTTTTTTTTAATTACATTCTTTTCGTCATTATGATTGATTTTTCATAATTGGTTTAAGCGTCAACTATCTGTGTTAATTATAGTACAACCTCATTGGTTTGGTCTCTCATATTAAAATTAATTTGCAGAGGCAACTGATTTTGAAGAAAAAATTGATAGTTCCTTAAAAATGAATAACATGAATTTATCGAAGTAGTACCAAAATTCCACCTTTTTCTCAAATCAGTCGGTTCCAATCTTGAAGGAATCACTATAATAATAATAAGTCCCAATTTATTTTTGTTTTAAAAAAAAACTACACAATTTGGCAAATTTTATAACCTTCCCCGCTATAAAACTAATTTAAAAGGCTAGATACAAACCATTTGTGAGTCCGTTACTCTACATTCAATTTTAATTATCGTCTATGGAAAATTTTTGACATGTGTCAAATAATTTTTTGGATTTTACGCTAAAGTATTATTCATTACCTTAATTAGATTATTATTTTTTATTGGATTTGCAAAATTAGAAACCTTTGAATACATTGGCGTGATATCGCTAGCTTACAAATAAATATATCATCGGTAATATGTGACGTGTAATGAATCTAGCTGAGCGCAGTGACGATTCCAATCCGATATCATTTGATAACGAAACCCCAAATGCCACTTCTCTGGCAGAAAGCGATGATAAAGAGGATACACACGAGACGGAAAACCCACCCGAGGAGACAGCCCCCGTTCCGACTACACCGAAAAGAATAACTTTGAATATGGTGTTAAGAGAAGCTCTGTTCTTTTTGGCTTTGGCATTGACAACATACGATGCGTTACAAAATTCGTAAGTTTTGTGTTTTTTCATTAACCATTCTGTAAATTTAACAGTTCATCAAATGTGCAGTAATTTGTTGACTTGCTCCTGAAGTCATTTGCGCAAATTTCCCTTCAAATCTTCAAGCTACCAGACTTTGACATACCTAATACTCATTCCGACTTAAAATTTGTCATTTTTGCTTTTAATGTCAATGACAACAATTAGACTCCAACACTTTCAGCGCACAAACAACGCTTCCCAGAACCACATGCTAAGAAAAACATTGTTTAATCTGCCTTTTGTTTTCAGGCCGCCTAAGATAGCTCGGACGCCCGTGGCGGCCCCGTTCTTCGACAAGGGCTCGCTGGTCACGGACTGGTACAAGGGGCAGATGTCCACGGCGCTGTCGGTGATCTCCGTGTCAGAGGTTTCCTTCGTCATGTACTATGCTCCGTGGGACGCCGAGAGCCAGCATGTACGCCACGAGTTCCAACTGGCTGCGCAAACCTTGTTTAAACAGGTGACCTAATGCGTACATTTTTTCTTTTTTTACGGGCCCTTTACATGGGACCGAAAACTGTACCGTTTCTTGTCCAGTCTCTTGTTCAGTAAACTGTTCAGTCTTTCAAAAAGCACGCTGATTTTTTTTTTTTTTTGCGCGATCGTAAGTTATTATCGTATGTTTGCACAAATATAATAAACTGTGTAACAAAACTCAATGTACAAGCGAGAAAAATTTGTCTACTTCATATTTGAAGACGATTTTGTAGAATAATTTATCTGAAGGAACAAAGTCGCTCATTAAGTTTAGTCTCATTTTGCCAGAGGGTGATAGTACCTTTGTCACTTTGTGCGTTTTTAAAAATATATTTATTTATTTATAGACGGCACAATAGCCTTTTACAGTATACATAAAAAGAACAACAGTGAAACATAGAGGAATAAGTTTATACATATTATAAAAAGGAAAAAAAAGAAAAGATCATTGTTGCAAAGTATATTGGTGCGACAAGATGTTTTTTCTATTTTCTATTACTTCTATTTATCAATATTTATGTTACCCTTGTGTCTAGATTCTTAAGTATTGCAATTTCATTTTTCTGTATATCTGTATTCTAATTTAGAGTCTTTTCACCAGACGATGAGAGAACTTTACTCCCAAAACCAAGTATTGCCGGCAAATTCTATTTCTATAGAATAAACCAATAGTAACACATAACATCGTTTTATTTAATCATAATTTAGCACACTTATCTATGGCTTTGTAATTTTCAGGTTCACTTTGCGGCCATCAACTGTTGGCACCCCGGGGGGGAGTGCAGAATGCTCCACAACAAGATATCCACGTGGCCAATTATCATGGTCTACACGGCCCATCTCAAGAGCATAATTTACACTGGTAAACAAAACACTAATTTTATTTCACATTCTCTGCTCTGCAATCGCATATGGATTATCTAGGCGTTTACAGAGCTTATGACCTGTCATAAGCTCTGTAACGGAGATAGATGATGCTTACATTTTTCAAAGGAAAATTAATTATAATAACAAAGAAATCCTTGATAATAAAAAATATTTACATATTGTATAAATTGACGGATTAAAAAAAAAAAAATATATATTCTTGATATTCTTTCAAAACTTCTCTATCTCTGTTAAAAAATTATTGGAAATCGTAAAAACTTTCTATAAATTGTTAATAAACTCAATAATTTGTTGATCGGACAGGTCCCAAAGACTCAGCGAGTATGGTGAAGTTCCTTCGCCTGGTGACAAGGCCTATACAGAGAATAACCAACACTGACTCACTCGTGAAGCTAATGACTCTTTGTGGCGTAAGTTTTTTATTCATTCTTCATATTTAAAATATTATTCTTGTTTATAATGTATTCAATTATTTATGTCACATACTTAATAAAAATTCCTAACACTACATAAAACGTTTTATATGAATTTTCTATGTACTTTTTCAGGCTCTTGTGGTAGGGTTTACCCCCATAACTGATAAGGCGAATCACTACTACACGATGTACAGTGTCGCTCTCAAGTCATTAGAGATGGATCCGTTTGGTGAGGTCTGCTTCGGTGTGGTGACATCGGAACCCCTCGCAGAAGAGTTGGGAGTGGTGTTTGTTCCCAGCGTGAGACTCATGCTGTGGAACGAGACTGTGGTAAGCATGACGGATTGGATGTACAAACACTACTATGTTAAATTAATGAAATCATTGTTTATTTATTCCTCTCCATATTAAAAAAAATATTCACATAAAATTTGGGCATTCCAATAATCATAATTATAATAAAACTAATGTTTCAACATTCTGTACATTCTTTTTACTTTACAATACATATGCCTATTCAGATATAAAATAAATATATAAAAGTTGTCATTATCATGAAGCATTTCAGTGACGACACATTATTACAAAAACTTTCTGTAATTTTAAAAAATGTATTCAAATTATTATTTGTATTTATTTAAATGAACAACTTTTACTTCTTACATAAAATTAAACATCCCTTAAAAAATAATATTGTCGTGATAAACTGTAGTTCTATAGTTTGTAATCGTTCTACAATAGTATATCTGTAAAATGAATAAAAAATACCCGTCTCTCGATTTAAGCTTAGCTCTCTGTGTTATCTAGATATATTTTTTGTTAAGGCACTAAAAATAAAGAATTGAATTAAATTGATACAAGAACATGTCGCCAAGCTTGCCTAAACCAAAAAGAGAGGTGACCGTTAGTCAGACCGGCTATCTTCCCTTTTCTCACTAAGCCTTTTAAATCTAAATATGCTGACCTAATGAAAGAAGTGACATCTACAATTCAACATAAAATGAATTTGATTAATTTTTTGCATCCTAAGCACAGGGTTGGACATATTAACACCTCTATAGCGGTGCTAAAACATCCTCTACATTGCATTCAACTATTTATTTTTTAAGTGTAAATTAATCCAATAGCAAAAGAAGATAAAACAACATTTTCTGCACACTATTTCATGAAAAAATGGAGGTTTCCGTTAGTGTAACACGCTGTCACATCATCGTTCCTAAATAAACTTTTTACCATAGATCAAATGGGTTAATAAAGTGGAATTTCATCGTGGCGTTTAAGGGATTATTAATAAATAATAAGTAGTGCACTTTCTCCACATATAACTATTTAATTTTTTTTTAACTTTGCCAACATAATTTTTTTTTTGAAAAACCGCTTTCTTTATGAGTAGGGTAGAAATGTGGGTTTGAGATTAGTAAAATAAGCCGTTTTATTACAGGAATACCCCCGGGGATTCGACCTTCACGGTAGACCCCATACTGCAGTGGGTGTGGGGCCATGTCCACAAGAAGGTCGGCTGGTACACTCCGCAGTGGCAGAAGTCCTTCAATCTTCAGAAGACATTTTCCCAGGGACCTGTCCTGATCCTCTTCACGCCCAGGAACCATTACTATGAAGAAATACCCAATTACAACCTGGTAACGTATATATATGTTTTTAACTTGCATTTTTATCTGATTATATTTTTATTTTACAATAATTTTAATAAATCCCCCCATTACCTTCTTTGTACATTGCCGCCATTTTTACTTGTTATTTTATGTTTTGTCTCATTTGTCTCCATACCTAAATACACATTAACTTTCAATTATTGTAACTTATGCTTTTATTGTGTACAACATTTTACCAGTTAATGACGCCTGTCAAAAGACAAAAACGCTTATTTAGTCCTATAAACGAATAAGTGGAAATTGAATTAGTTTTTATTAAATAATTTGTATGTTTATTGTGACAGCAATGTTTTATATAAAAAATATTTTGATAATTAATGTGTATTAATCAGTAGTAAGTTATACCTAGCATCAGGTCAAAGCTGTTACCTTTGTTAAAATTTTATATTTTCCCTCAAATCCAATTTTCATGTTAAAAGACAGTAATTACGTTTAACTCTGTCAGTGATGGTGTGGCTCCATCTGAAAATGATTAAAATATTATAAATTCTTTTTCAGCTTCAAGAAGTATCTTTAGAATACAACAACTGTGGCGTCCCGTGGATCTCAGAAATGGCCAAGCTATGCGCCGAGCAAAGGCGGAAGTATCAGGAATACGAACGCAACATGACGTTAACGTGTTCTGAGGCATCCTTCGACTTGTTCCCTCACGACTTTGTTCCCAAGGCTTCTCCTACCCAACCGGTCGTAGTCAAGGCCTCCAAGAAGTCTTGGTTAAATAAGACGACTTGTAAAAGCGACTTGAACGGGAGGAATCTGCAGTCCTTTCTGTTTCGCGACCACACGCACGCACATTCCCACGTCGGGTCGCAGACTGTGGACGTAGTCGGCTGGCCGGGATGCTGCTCTAAAGAAGAGGAAGAGATTTCTTGCCGTACGAGCACTCTACCAGTGGCGGAGGAAGAATCCGGAGAAGAGTTTGGAACGCTGATCAAAGAATTCTCCATGGAGAATGATCAGAAGCAGTAAGACACATTTTATATAATGCGTTATCATTTTCGTACCTCATACATTGTCTCCCAGCAAACTTACTGATGTTCTGTCCATCTTATTGTGAATAAGAGAGGGTTTGCGTTTCTCATTTTCCTGCCCCAGAATACAATTCACCTATCTATTTAAGATATTCTTGCAACATCTGCATCTGTCACCTAGAATTATAATGCAAAAAAGTATCTATAAAATTACATGTTGAGGAGAAGAGATAATGACTTTTTACAGATCTAAATTACTTTTAACTCACTTAAATCATTAGATACATTTAAAGATTATTTCATTAGATTCATATACTACTGTAGATTTTTCATACATTCATTTCAACAGGGTGGTTGATAGGTGGAATAGGCTACTGCAGGAGCTGGTCATTGTGAATAGTGTGAACGGGTTTAAGAATGGATTCGACAAGTTGTCTAAAGTTTGAATCTAACTAACTGTCCGATTTAGGCATATCAGCTTTAAGCTGCTCGCCTTATATTAAATAATAATAATAACATATCTTTGTTTTACGGATAGAACAAAAAAACTGAACAAATTCTGCATGCCTAACTTGAAAATTAATTTTTTTAGACATATTTTTGTGTTATTGAGCCATTGATCTAACCCCAATTGTCGGCACTTTCAGATTCAAAACATCAATGCTTACAAACGACGCCGATCCACGTGCGCCCGCCAGCCTTCTCCGCCGACAGCTGCGCTCTACCTGCATTCTGCTATCCCTAGGCTGCGCACAACACGCCCAGGTGTACCCGGCGCTGGACCGCACGGAGCGAACCCCTCACCTGGGCGGGCTGGCCTGCGCCACCAACCGCTCGCTGCAGATGCTCGCCATCGACAGTCTGGCCAACCACCACTTCGCCGAGTCGCTGGGCATCCCACATCATGAACGCCGAGGATCACACCGCCGTCGTTATACTGGACAGTGAGGTTTGTGTTTGTCCGATGTTTTAGTAGCATGAGAACTGAATTACGGTCTAGTGAGAGTCGTGGACTCCAATCCGTAGATACCGTTTTCTGGCACAGTTATTTCCTACTGTTAGAAAGCAGACTTTAAATTTAATTTTTTGGATATATCGTATGAATGCAAATGATTCTTTATTTCCTAGGCCGAGTCTCAATACGTGCTCCGCTCACCCTTGGGTGAGGGTTCCCTCCGCGAGTTCATCTACAACTTCTCCACCAACAGCCTGCCCCGCGACCTGCGCGCACGACGGCGGTGCACGCCCAGCACACGCACTACTACGGCGCGGCGCATGCGCGGGCCGCGCGGTTCCAGGACTTCTCGCCGGCCGCCAACCCTTGGTGCCAGGCGGACAGCGCCGGAGGAAAGATCGTTTGCATCACCGAACTCAACACGTCAAATTTTCAAGACTTTATAATGCAAAGGAATAAGGTATATACATATTTTTATTAGATTGAGATTTCCTACTGATATTATTTTGTTGGTGGAACTGCATTTAAATTAGGCTTATCAGATCGTCTGTTTTTATACTGACAGTCCGTATTTTAAAGGGTCCGTACGTAACTTTTTAAAGTTCTGCATACAATAGCGTGACTGACAGTCGCAGGTAGAGGTGGGATCGATCCCTCAGTGATGTGGTTCATAATTTCGGAATTGAACATTTTGTTAGCGATGGCTCTAGTGTGATACAAGTTCCTGCGAATGTCTGTTTGTGACCTTGTAAAATAATTGTGTGATCCCACGTTGTACATGTTAATACTTCCCAGGCCGTCCTGGTGGCGCTGTGCGGCGCGGGCTCCGGGGCGTGCGGGGGCCTGGTGTCGCTGGCCCTGCTGGGGGTGGCGCGGGTCCTGCAGGCCCCCGGCCTGCTGCAGGTGGGCAGGATAGACCCCAACAAGCACGATCTCCCTTGGCAGTACACCGTGTCCAAGTACCCCACTCTGGTGTTTTTCCCCATGATAGCGTAAGTTTATTTTCATCAAATTAAGTTGTTTATTTTGACAAATTTTAGTTTTATTTCATGCACATAGCAAATAATGCAATCGGAGTATCATAATGATTGAATATTCTATTCAGGATGTATTTATTTAATAAGGTACCAGTAATGTCAATTTTATTATTTATTTTTATTTTTATATTATATTTTCAGCCAAACTGCGTAACATTGGTTTGAACAAAGGAAATTTACTAATTTACGCATTGTACCATTCTTAATAAGTAATAAATGAATATCCTCAGTGACACTGCAATAGCACATTTTTTAAAGGGTTAATATTACTAAAAACTAGTAAACTAGTAATAAAAATTTCACTTTTTGGGGGGGAAAAAATCACATGGTATTATATGTTAAGTAGTTTTGAAAAGTGAATTTAAACGCAATACCTTATATTTTGCAGGAAAGAAGATAGCAGATCTTACCCCGAGAATCAACCAATCACTATAGAGGGTGTGTTAGCCTTCATTCTCTCTAATATAGAACCTCCAGTGAAACTCCATGCCAAAGTATTGCTGTGCAACCAAACAAAGGTATATACTGTTTTATAATAAATATTACAATACTGTATAAAGCTTCATGTTTTTGTTAATAAAATCCTATGCACAAATCATGTACTAAACTCACATATTTTTTACACTACAAATGAGTCAATTAAAATATATTTTTAATGTCTTATAAAACAAAGTAAAATTGTCGAAACTTAAAATTAAAAACCAAGTATTTTGTTTCTTTTGATCATATATAAATACGTCTATCAAATTTGTTTCTATTATTATCTCGGGTTTATTTTCGGTTGTACATAGGGTTTGAAACCTAATGTTTTATTTATTTTATATAAATATATCTATTTTGCGAAAATGGTCACTTTCTGTACAAATATCTTACCTTTTTTAAATAATTAAAACCCTAGAATTGATTGAAACATATTTTATAGGAATCGCGATTTTGTTTTGCGTGTTTCCTGGCATTGCCCGTATGAAAATGTTAAAATCAAAACTTTTAATAAATATTAACAGTGTTAACTCTGTTCCACGCAGCTGGGCTCAATAATTGTTTCTTTAAATACAGTTTTATTTATCCGTTTATTCAGGATGACGAAAGCGTGAAGAGTTGTCTGACGAGCGTGCGGCTGGGAGACCGTGTCCCTGATCGGGCAGACGCTGCGGCAATGGCGGCGGTTCAGCGACACGTCTGTCAAGGGGCTGCTGTTGCGCCGGCTGCAGGGGCTGCGCGGGCTGGCGCTGGCCCTCGGCGCGCTGGGCCCCTGCGCGCCCCGCGCCGTCCCACCCCGCGCTCGCCGCCGCCCGCGCCCTCGCCCAGCTTCTGGGCGCCCGCCAACATCACCTGCCTCCGCGCCCCCGCCCCTAACTTCACTCAGTTATGATACATATATACCCTCTGATATACCAACGCCACCTGCCGGCCTAGAGAGGCCCCTCCCAGCAAGCCGTCTAACCTCATTCAGTTATGATATATCTATTATAGTCCTTGATATGGTCGCTTGCTGAATATCTTGACGTATTATATACGTTGTCATTATGACTGTGATGTAATATATTTCAAAATTAGTACTGGGAGCTGATATTAGATAGCGAAATAAAACGATTTTAATTAACTTTTTGTTAATGTTGATTAATATATTAAATTTATCCTAGTTTTCTTTAAGTTATTTATGCATTATATAATCTTTGAAAAGTTCCTGTTTCTTAATTTTTCACCCAATATTGTCCTTCTTAGCACCTTTTTAGCAACAGTGCCTACTAGATTTCATTATACATACACAATATAATATTTACCTGCTGAAATTAGGCAATGCTTACTTTTATCTAGGATTTGGTTTTCCAAAGACAATAAATTACCTAAAAACTGAGCACTAACTCGAGTCTTTTTTATCAGGGGAATGAACTTGATAAATCAAACTGTAATACCAAAAAATCGACATATATTTTTGATTGGTTGAATATTTAGATTGTAAAAAAATACAATTAAGAAACCAGTGAATCTTTCTTCATATTCGGAGTTCATTTTGTAGAGTGAAATTTTTTGATTTGACCCATAGTTTGCGAGAAAATTGAATAAGAAGTACTTTTTTTTTGGAAATTTTTTACAAATTGTTATCAAGTTTAGCCAAATTAATACTATCCATCCAGAAAATAAAAGTGGTAACCGAATTTTAATAAGAATTTGTGCAATTTTACTTAATTTTCACTACCCACGACAGCATTTACAGTAAGAAAAAAAAATATATAACTCAAATTAAAAAATCATCGTACACATTCGACTCCAAATATGGTGTAGATTCACCAGTTTTCCGGTGGGTACTATGAGTTTTGTTACTCCATGTATATGCTATTTTATATGTTAAAAAATAATGAAAGAGAGAAATAGTTTTAAAAATAAACTTAAGCTATGGGTCCTGGATGGTTGAGGATTTAAAACTTGAATTATATTGTATGTTTTAAAATTATACAATTACTATGTATGATCTAGTTGGCACTGACAGAATTTTCCTCCGTTATATATTTGGTTAGTACTACTGGTTAAGACATTAAATTGATTGTATTTTCTTTACCGAAATTATTATTAATCTCTGTTTAGGATGCACATTTCAGTTGTTCGCCTTTTGAATCCTGTTTTGTTCCTATTTTTCAATATACGATACATATCAAATTGTCATAAGTATTTGAATCAATAAGATCAACGGTGTTTGTGAACAAATGAATTTTGTAACCAAAATAAAAAAGAAAGATGATTATTGTAATATTTAGCTAGTCGTGTATGAAAAAAAAAATTATATATTATTTATAATAATAAATGGTATGCTTAGTGTTAAATAAGATTATCACCCGATTATAAAATTTTAATTCTGAATTTTGTACTATTTATAAAATATCTCAAGTAAAATACAAAAAAAACTAATGGAAACATAAAGCACCAACTTAAATTGCCCTTTATTTTATATTAGGCCTTTATTTAAATCCTTTTACAATGCTTTGGTATGCATTAATGTAAAATAAATTTTAAAAAGAAAAATAAATTATATAGGGTAGCCAGTTACTAGAGCTACAAAATGAGACCAAAACATGTTTCGGAGGTTTATTTATTTATTTTTTGTTGATTTCACCAATTTTTTGAATAAATATAACTTTTCTTTTGTATTTATGTGTAATGTGTAGGTTTTTTAAATTTTTTAAAATAGAGGTATCATTCTTATTTTGGAATTATTGTTAAAGTATCATTTTTATGCAATATCACTGTTTTTCAAAAGTGTATCGGAGAAACCGGCACAGATTTTTTTTTAAATCTAGCCCCACAGATTCATTTGGTTTTAAAAAGTTTAAGAAATTAATAGGCTTTCGGATCATGCTGAAAAAGTAACCACTTAAGTGGGTATTTTTTTTCTTATCAACACACAATCAGTTTTATTGGAAATATAGTATGGGAAATTCACTGCCAAAAATTTACCCTTTGGATGCTACCTCAAGTAACTGGCCACCCTGTGTAACATTGCAAGGTGACTTGAATGAAAAATGATTTAATGTGAATGTTTTTCGTTACGAAAAATCTTTTTTTTATAATATAGACATCAATAAGCAATAGCAAAAAGACATTAGGTATATTATAAACTGTACCCAATGATTATTGAGAATATGATAATGTGTTTTTTTTTTGTTATGCCTACAAACATAATCACAAAATAATATTTACAACAGTTCTGCCTTTAAAAAAAAAAAAATAATAGTAACAAATAAAATTAAGCAATAGTGAAGTGAGATTACTGTTAAATACATAGGTGTTTCTTGAAATTTATTTTACTTCAGAAAAACAATAAAATTATTGTTTCTGGTTGTGAATAATGAGTATGTACGTTGAAATAGTAAAACAACTGAATTAGTTTAAGATTTTTGTTCTTTAATAATGTTCATCGTGTCTACTTCCTGGAAGTATTTTTGTTACTCTTCGTACTTAACGTTTTACACATATTTTGTAAATAAAATAAATTCTAACATTTCTACCTACCGCCACTCTATTTATTTATATGAAATATTGTTTCCATCACGGTGTATTTTACTATTTGGAAACAGTAATAAACTAGTGTTTTTGTTGAAATATTTTTTCCAGATGAATATCAAGATTTATTTAATAAATTAAATTAGGTTATTTTAATTTAATTTAATTTTGATTTTTTAGCTAGCATTTTTTATTAGTCATAATATAAATAATAAAAACGACTGTTTTCAGTGTTATAATGTGTTAGAATTTGACCAAATTTATGATTGTTTTATTTTATTTACGATTCTTTTCATTAGATAAACATTGCTCAAGAACACAATGTACCGGATAATTTGTCACTTTATGAGGTTTAATATGACATAAGTCATATTATCGCTGCGAAAATGTAATGATTTATTGTTATTATCTGTTGTAATAACAATAAATTTAACAATGTTGGTTTTGTGTATTTAATTTTTTTATACGCAATAGATCAACAATTTGACAATTTGTGCAATAAAACACTTTTTACAACTTGTAATGATATCTGTCGTGCGATACTAAAAATAGATAAAAATTACATCGATTAGAATGTATGTTCATACAATATGTATTTGTACAATTCACAAAGAGGTCTTTTTTATACAATTAAAAATATATTATAAACTAAAAGATCTAGTTAAAAAAATCTATCTAAACTTTAACCTGAATATTTATGTTCTGCGCATAGAATTTGAATACAAAATTAATGTGAGAACAAATTTTGAACATGGCTCGAACCAATTTCACGATTATGACTTTTTGCCATACTGCCGTAACATCTGAGTGCATAAATTTTGTTTTTATATTTATGTAAATGAAATTGATCAGCTCGAATTATAATTATTAAATTTCGCAGATTAGCTATAAAAAAATCGGTAAAGTTGTGCTAGACTGAAAAAAGACTCAATAGTCTTTTAAAACAGTCTAGGGAAAGGGTGGGGCTTTCACTGAAATTAATCAGCTCATGATGGGTTTTCGTGTAGTGTTGTAGACTTTGAATCCAATGATACTCAGATCAAAACTCCATTTTGCCATAACTTCTATTTCTATATAATTTTATAGTATAAATCATCGTTCGGCGTATATTACCTCCAATCTACAAATATTATTTTTTTTAACTAAAAAACTATTTAAAATAAAGTCGAACACATTATTTACACTTTCACTATAAATATGCAATGATTAGGATAAGTGTTAAATTGATTATATATCATGAGTTTTTTTTTGTGTAACATCCAATGACAGTTACGTAATTACTAATTACCAATATGAAAATGTCGTACAAGCCAAAATTGTAGTTTAGCGGTAATGCACGCCGACCGACAAAGTAACTTACTTTATCGCATCTTGGATTTTGAGATCTGATATTTACTTTTGCTTTTTGTTAATTAATCGTCATCTGCCACAATTGTTTTAATTATAATTTAATTGTTATTCTATTCACATTCTTCTGTGTTTACATCTTCAAAAAGATTCTGTATGCTATTTTTTTTTAAATATCTACTTATATAAATAAAATAAATATCTAACAATCTAAAGAACTAGGTTTGAATTTCTTCAATATAATCTGCAAAATCTGCGTATTTACGAATACTGCCATTTTCAACCTTTGTGGAATTATAAGTTAATTTATAAATGAATCTAAAAATTGTTTAGTCAACATCCTATTTGAAATCAAATTGATTTTGGTCGATGTCAAATTCCTTGTATAATATTTACATATGTACACTCGCGGATCAAAGTCCCTAACTTATAGTTGGTATAATATTTTGATCAAGAAATCAACAGTGTTTGTAGTTATAAAGTGTTTTGTAAATAATGTCCTTTGTTAACATTTATAATTTGCTGAATGCATTGTACATAATACAAATAACTGGGATTATTCAATAAAGGGTGATAATATATTATTTTATTGTGTTTTATTTAATTAGTTGTATCCAAAATCACTTACTAGCTTATTACATTACAGGTAAGAATATATTTTACATGTTGAACTTGTACATGGCTATAAAAAAATCATGTTTTGCACTATACTTATAACATGGGAACCACTAAGCGTCGCTCGCTAAATGTTGTCGCAAAGTGACGTTTTTAGATATTAAGTTTTGTTCAGTAAGGGTTTAGCTACATCGTAACCAGGAAATAATAAAAATCCATATTTTAGGGAAAAATAACTTTTTTTTAAAGCACTTACGCGGCATTGCAACCGACAATATGTGATATTTAAAAAAAAAATTGTTGCTGACAATAAAAATTCGGAATATCACTTGGAAAACACCACTGCCCAAATCCAAATAGTATGTATGCTTGTAGCGCCTGAATACAGGCAACACGCATAGCACAGAAAATTATTAATCCAATTTTCTGTGCTGTGCGTATTGCCTGTGTTCAGGCGCTACAAGCATTTTGTGGCGTCAAAGTGCAATAAAACTTATGTACTGGAAATTACGAGGACAAAAAATGGATAATATTATAATGTTTCACCGTTTTTGTTGGATTTTCAGATATTTGTTTATATTTTATTATTGACGTAATGAGTTTTCAAAGTGTTATGATTTTACATAATGTCTCGGATCCCCCTACAATCTTCGCCGCGTAAATGTTTTGGATTCGGAAGACGAAAACAACAGAATACAACGTACACTTTTGATGTAAGACCTAGAATTTATTATACTTGAGGATGATTGACTGCGCTTTGGTCTTGCGGTTCACATAACGATTAGAGTTGCTTTATAATAAAGGAAATGTTTGCGATATTGGTTTATTTATACCGCATTTTGTACAAAGTAAGTCATAAAAATAAATGCTTGAATTCCTCAAGTGTGTTTGAAAATTTTTTGTGTATTCTAATAAATAGTAAAAATTGTTCCTACATCGTATTCAATTTATGATAGTTTGCTTTGCTACGTGTGTTGCCTGTATTCAGGCGCTACACTAAAAAACCACTTGCCAGATTGGTTGATTTTATCGCCAGGTATTACAACTAGGTAACTTCGAGTTTTAGCTTATGTTATTTATTGTTATTTTAATCACTCAAATAATGTGGTCAAACTATTTCCATTACGATCGCCCACCGCTTACCTATTTTTTTTTATGAAATTAGTTGAAGTATGGATTAATGTGAACAAAATTACACCATTTATATTCGATTTCCCAAATTCTCAACTATGCCCAAAACCTGAAACTAGTTGAAGTAAAAAAAGTGACATGCGTCATGATTAACAAATAATTATTGGTTATTCGCAACAGGAGATATTTTACAGAAATATGCATTTTTAATTTTAACGCAAATCGAACGCCAAACTAGTTAGTAATATTAATCGATAAGAAAGATGTCTTCCATATCTAATCTATTCAATATTTTTGGACGCGATCAATAACAGGGATAATTGCTGTTTTAAAGCTTCGTATACCTACAGAATTTTTAAAAAATTTATTGTCATAAATACTAAACCCTTTATCCTAGGTTTCACCGCAGCCAGTAAATGACACAATTTCGTTGAAAATATATTTATTTTATTTAATAGGATATTCTTGAAATTTGCTAATATAGTTGTTTATAGTAGTGTAATCATATTATCCTGTCACTATTTTTATAATATTTTGGTTTTACAACTTAAATGGACGGAAGTAGGCACTTAAATGAAGTAATTTTACAGCAAAATAAACATCAATCACCCGAAGTAATTTCCCGTAATAATTCTTCAGTGTAAAGAATGACACCTCTGTGTACCGAGGTTTTTGCCTTGTAATACTCTCGCTAATTTGTCGCTATAGTTTTGGAGGTTACCTATCTTTTGTTAAAAGTTGTAAAAATAAATGGATAATAAAAGATTGTATTTGTTTACGGATTACTTTGTAGATAATATGTTTCATAAACTAATCGATTCATACAAATAGTTTTGCAATTACACTACATATATCATAATATTATTATTACATAAACCAGGTAAAAAGTTGGAAAAAGAAGGATGAAAGCAGACTGAATGCTGTTGAAATGCGATCTCTCAGGCGAATGTGTGGTCAGACTATGTATGATAGGTGTACAAATGTCGAAATTAGAGCAGAGTGCAAGGCTGAGATAAGCATTATCGACAAAATTAAGAAGGGCTTTTACGATGGTTTGGTCATGTGGAGCGAATGAGTGATGAAAGAACGGCTAAAAGAAGTTTAAATGCAAGTGTGCCTGGATGTAGAAGCCGCGGAGGGCCGAGAGAGACATGGCATGATCAAGTACGACAAGTAATCGAAAGTGGTCATGTGAGAAGTCGGAATAATCGGCGTGTGTGCATGAGAAGATGTATGAATGTAGAGGAAGCAAAGGAAGTCTGTCAGGACAGAGTGGTATGGCGTTATATCCTCTCTGCCTACCCCTACGGGGAAATGGCGTGATGGTTAGTTAGTAAGTAAGTACATAGCCACTTCTCTGGTTCGACACATCAACTATATATTCAGTACGACCCTTTTTGTGCGCTTAGGAGACGGGTGCTTTCAAAGCATCCGCTCGCGGTCAATCCGTTTTTATAAGCTCCGTTTCTAAATATTTTTTTACGAGAATATTTTGAATTTTTTAAAAACATTTTATTTAATATTTAGAATTTTTTAATTTTGAATTTATTACAGAATTTCAAATATTCACTACTATTTACACAAAAAAATTACGAGTTTTAAAAATATAGAACGTTTCTCTATTATTTATTTAGTTTTATTGACAAGTCTAGGCGTCATTAATATAATATATTATGTTATTATGATTTTCTTGCATGTGGCTACGTGACGAAGAACTATACTGTTTTCAATAAATATTACAATGGCAATGCACTTGATTACAATAAAATAGAATTGAAAGCGTGTGTAATAATAGTTGTGTAAAGTTCCTAAATACTTAATCATGCTTTCAAACTTCGAACCAGAATTGACTAGAAGAGGCCATACAAATTTTCTAAAAATATAAACTTCCTAGGATTAATTTCATAACACCACTTATTATCAAATTCCACCGTCTAAAGACTACAGCACTTAGGCCAATACACGAAGTGTGTGATGTAGATGTCTAGTGATGACGTAGATGTCTATTGATGACGTAGTGGCTAAGACACTTCAGACACGGTAGTATTTTTCAAGTATGGAATGTCACTTCTCTGAAATTCTTGTTCGAAGCTTTCAATAAAATAACATATTTTATCATGTTCTAGTGCTTACAAATACAATTTTTTTGTCATAATACATCAATTTTCTAGGAGTTGTGTTAGTAAAATAATTTTAATAAAGAAAACAAGAGTTTCTAATTCACATTGATCCTCGGACCGAATTCTCACTCCACCACGACTTAAGTCCTATTTTAAAACGCAAATCGATTAGGTTTTCGTGAAAACAGTATTCACTATTTACTTAATATATATTATTTGCATGGATGTAAAAACACTACTTAAATGCCTGCTTTAATTTCTCTGTAACAATAAATAAAACACGATAATTTTACGATCTTGTAAAAAAAATAATTGTTTATGTTTAATAATACATGGGATTGAAAAATGATGTAACAGGAAACTATTTAATGTTAATATAACAACTTTTGATTTTAATTAATCACACTAATATTGTAAAATGGCCTTATTTTGGACTTAAGTACCTACTTTACTCAGAACAAAAATGTAAACATGCTAGTTATATTGGGTGCTTTGAACTATGTTTTTTGAGGAAGTATTATAATTTATGTATTTAAAAATATATATATATTTTATATAAATATATTAAGTCTCTTTTCAGGAGCAATAGTATAAATTTTAGTTTTTTTTCTAATGTATATTTTCATTCTTCTTTTGGCTATTTTGTTTTATTTTCAATTTAAAATATCTTATTCTACTTTTTTTTTCACCTTTATGTGGGTACTTTGTTATTTCATCTTGTTACTGTATAATTTATGTGTACCCTATATGGAAAAGCCTTATGGGCGTTAATAAATGAATAAATATATAAATAAATATCTGGTGATTTTTACAAAAAAAATGTTAGTACCCCGCACTTACCCATGCATGTTCAAAGCATCTTCAAAGAAGTATAATATAAAAGCCTGTGGCGAGATGGTATTTGGATGGTAAAATACCATCTCGTCAACTTTATTGAATGAGTTTAAGTATTGCATTAAATAAAAGATGTTACTTACGTATGCAGGTTGTTTTATTTAACAAAGGTAACTTAAACTATGTACACGTTATATTTAAAGCAATGATTGAGGAATTGATCACGAGATGTTCTGGAGTGTGTCGGAAGCGGCCAGCGGCAGCGGGAGCCCAAGAGGAAGTGAAGTCTCTAGCTAGGCGCCTACCGGCGCCAACGCTAAGTTCCTAGTTTCCGGCTATCGAGATATGGGGTTGCCATATACCTCCCCCCCAGCCTCTGCGGTACCAGAGGAGGTCTCTGCCGTCCACAGTCCAGTTCATCTGCTGATGTACAGTATAGCAGTGTTGCATGTCCCCTATAATCAGAAGTACAAAGTTCTGTAATATTTGAGTAAGAGGTACATGGATTCTAGGAATGATGTTATTAGATTATACTGTACATAGGGTATGAGAAGGTTTATATGAATATATTTTGCGCGAGGGGATATACTTAACTTGGCAAAGTGGTGCCTTGTAGTAATCCGGAAATCTCACGGTTCTACCAGATCTTGTTGTGGCTACATTCTCCTTCTCTGCTCTCGGCGCTATTTGGGTAGTTGGTGGTCCATCAGGTTGGTTGGTGCTGTCCTCTGCTGCGCTGAATGCAGGTTTTAACCTGTCGATTGTGACTTTTTTGTCGGTTCCTTCATTTTGATTATAAATGTTTTGTTGTCTCTGGATAAGACTTTGAATGGGCCATCGTAGGGTGGTTGCAGCGGTCTCTTGTACCCCGTCCATTCTCACAAAAACGTGCGTGCATGTTTTAAGGTCTTTGTGAATAAATATTTTTTGCATACTTTTGTGGGAAGTACTGGTGGGTTTTATTGTGTTGAAGAAACTCTGCAGCTTTCTCAGGTAGTTTTCAGGCTCGTCTGGCGTAGACTTGGTAAGAAATCATATGGCATGCGTTTTAGCGTGGTGCCATATGTGAGTTCAGCAGGTGAGTTGGTTGTTTCATCTCTAATTGCATTTCTCAGACCAAGTAGTATTAGTGGTAGAGCTTCTGTCCACTGACTTTCGGGATGTGCCATTATAGCTGCCTTCAATGTTCTATGCCAGCGCTCTACTATTCCGTTTGACTGTGGGTGGTACGCTATCGTACGGATGTGGTTGATGCCCAGGCGTTTTGTTAGATTTTTGAAGAGTAGCGATTCGAATTGACGTCCTTGGTCGGTAGTTATTGCATCTGGTACTCCGAAACGGGAAATCCAATGTTCCATGAGCGCACGGGCCACTGTCTCCGCTGTCATATCCTTGAGTGGGATTGCCTCTGGCCATTTGGTGAATCGGTCGATGATTGTGAGTAGGTATTGGTAGTCTCTGGACGGTGGCAAGGGTCCTACTAGATCGATGTTAATGTGCCCGAATCTCCTCTCAGGTGGTGGATACATTTGAAGTGGACTCTTTGTATGCTTTGTGACTTTTACCTTCTGACACGTCGCGCAAGATTTGACAAACATTTTTACGTCCTTATCTACATGAGGCCAAATGAAGAGCTTCTTTACCATAGCTACTGTTGTTTTTGCACCTGGGTGAATAATGTTGTGGACGTTTTCTATTATATCCCTTCTCATACTTTTGGGGATGAATGGTCTGATTCTTCCCGTGCTGATATCACACCAGATATCTTGTGAATATTCTGGTATTCGTAGTTGCTTCATTTCCAGCCCAGTAGGGGTTTCTTTTATGTGTTTGAGGTCTTGGCATTCCTGTTGGAGAGTTGTGATTTTATTATAGTCAATGTTAGCTGTTACGTTCACCGTCTCGATCCTTGACAGTGCGTCGGCGACAACGTTCTCTTCGCCCGGTATGTGCTGGATGTCGTTTGTGAATTGGCTGATGAAGTCGAGTTGTCTCTCTTGTCTGGGTGATGACGACTGATGCCTTTTGTTGAGCGCGAAGGTGATGGGTTTGTGATCTGTATAAATTGTACAATTTCTACCTTCTATATTCTGTCTGAAGTGCTTGATGGACTCGTAAATCGCTGTTAACTCTCTGTCATAAGTAGAGTATCTTGTCTGTGCACCGTTGAACTTTCTTGAGAAGCACGCTAGCGGTTTCCATGAGCCACCTTTCCACTGTTGCAGCGCTGCTCCCATGGCAATATCGGAGGCGTCGACCATGATAGCGATTTTGGCGTCTGAATCTTGATGAGCTAGTAAAGTTTCCTTCATTAGTGAATCTTTGCAGTCATGAAAAGCTTGAGTCAAGGGTTCCGTCCACTTGATGGGTCTGTTGTCATTTTTGGTATAACCCGAGATTTCTTTGAATAGGAGGTGTTGCGCTTTTATCGCATTTGGAATGAATCGTCGGTAGAAATTGATCATCCGAGGAATCTGCGAAGATCTTTGGCTTTTTCTGGTTTCTTGTAATCTTGGATTGCTTGAACTTTCTCATTAATTGGTTTTACTCCATCCTGTGAGATAGTATATCCTAAAAAGTTTATGTCTTTTTTTCCAAATTGGCATTTGTTTACATTTATTACTAAGCCATAATTGTTTTAATCTCGCGAACAAGGTTTCTAAATGGTGGCGGTGTTCTTGCTCGTTTTTCTGATGCGATTAATATGTCGTCAATGTACGTAAAACAAAATTCCAAATCCCGAGTTATGCTGTTCATAAACCTTTGGAATGTCTGGGCTGCGTTGCATAATCCAAACTGCATTGATGTGAATTCAAACAGGCCGAATGGTGTTATTATAGCCGTCTTTGGGATGTCGTTTGTTTCAATTGGAATTTGGTGGTATGCCCTGGTTAGGTCAATTGATGAGAATATTTTTGCGCTATTTAACTTGTGCGCGAAGTCGTATATCTGAGGGATAGGATATTTGTCCGGTATTGTTTGTGCATTGAGCCGTCTGTAATCTCCGCATGGTCGCCACTCCCCGTTGGGTTTTTTTTACCATATGTAATGGGCTGGACCAATTGCTCTTGGATGGGCGGCATACGCCTTGCTCGATCATGAAGTTAAATTCTTTTTTTGCCACCTCGAGCTGCGCCGGTGCGAGTCTTCTAGCTCGAGCTGTTGTCGGTTGTCCTTTTGTCTCGATAAAATGTGTTACGTTGTGTCGAGTCGTCCCAGTGGGTTTAATGTTGGCTCTTGTGATGGCAGGAAATTTGCTGAGGATGTTGTGATAAGCATCATTTGCGTTTATTGTTGATATTCCGCTTGACGGTGTTGTTGTCGGAATCCCTTGGATTGTTAGCTTTGTAGTGTTATCCACTAATTGCCTCTTTCTCAGGTTGACTGTAATGTTGAAATGATGGAGGAAATCGGCCCCTAATATGGGTTTTGAAACGTCTGCGATAATGAATCTCCATTGAAATCTGCGGCGTAATCCAAGGTTTAATTCAACGATTGTCGATCCGAAGCTTTTGATCACTGTCCCATTGGCTGCGTACAATGTTGCGTCTGCAGTTTTGCGTTGAATGGTTTCTATTTTTAAGTATGTTCGACTTAGGAATGACGGAGATCTCAGCGCCCGTGTCCACGGCAGTTTGAGTCCTGTTACGTTATCCGTTACGAAGAGGCGGTGAATACTATCGGAAGAGTCGCAAGCCTCTACTGTGTCTCCCGATCTTCGTTTCCCTGTGCCGTTCGTTTGTATGCGCAGGGCTGTTGACACTTCCTGGCCCTATTACCAAATCTTCCGTGGAAATAACAATATGGACTATCCGGTTGACGTTCTGGGGACCTTGATGGCGAACGATATGATGGTGAACGGTGTCTGGTGTTGTATCTGTTGCCGGATCGCGACCTCGGATATCTGAGCTGCTCACTACCGTTATTAAATTTCAGTGCTTGTATCTCAGTTGTAAGGTTTTTAATTTGTCTCTGTAATGTTGCTATTGCTTCTACAAACATCGTTGGAGTCTGTCAGGTTTTGTCTATTTCGACCTCCAATTGAGTATAATTCCGGACCGGCACAAGTCTCTACTATCTTGTCGGCTGTTGTGGCTAATGCGGTTAGGTCTGTCTCTGTTAGAGCTGATATAATAGCCTGAGCTTGTTGGGGTAGTCGTTGTGTCCAGAGTGTTTTTATTATAGCATTGTCGCTTAGCGTCGCACATAGAGGTTTTTCACAAATCTAGCCGGTCAGAAGTCTTTTTCGTAAAACTTGCCATAATTAAAAAAGAATTATTTCTTAGCAATGTCAAAGGATTACTGAACATAGGACTCCCCTACCCGGGACCTGCAATAACGTTCCGCACTAACATTTCAGTTTGAAGTTGATCGTCTCAGGAAGTGCATGTATTTTTTTATCGGTGTTCCTTGTGCAACAGTTCAGTTTGAAAATTATTTTTAAATAAGTGGCTCTAATTTTACCAAAAAAAGTTATGGATATTAATAATGCAGGTAAGACAGCATATATTAAAAATAGTTTTGACTTTATTTCTTAGAATTATAATATTGTTATTTCGTATCGAAAATGTTTGTTTTATTTAGGTTTTTTATTTTACATTTTTGATATTTCCGAGAGTGTAAGTTGTACGATTTCGTGCTATTTCGCTACATTTCTTATTTTACCATAGAGAATAAAGCTTCGACAATAGAATAAAATAGAAATTAGCCGTCGATTTTCGCCGTTTTTTTGCTTTGTAGGTCATCAAATAAAACAGCGGATTAAAAAAAAAAAAAAAAAATAAAAATTAGTTTTGATTAAAAACTGTTTATAATTTATTTTAGGGTTACCAGGTGTCTCTCCAACGTCATAACCATGACTCGGAAATTTTTTGTTGATAAAATGCAGGAGCAAAATTTATCAAGTTTCGAAAAAAAAATGAATACCTGGAAAATGTTCTTATTGGCAACAAAAACTACTCTAATGATCACATTAAGCGCAAGTTTGCAACTTTAAAGTTTCGATTAAAGAAAAGATGGGTTAAAGTTCATAAAAAAGAAGACTTGTTCTCAAAAAATAACGCGGAATAGTTGAAAGGATGTGTTTCATTCCCAAAAGCTATACCTATACAGCAACAGCGAGTGGGTAGGCCTCAAAAAGATTTGATGTCTTTAAAAAATTTCTAAATAAGTATTGTAATATTTGAATTTTTTGGTTGTATCAACAATCTTATCAATGTTTACTCTTGTTATTAGTGTTAATAATGCAATGTTCTGTATAATATTAAAATAGTAACAAAAATATTTTGGTAAATTTATTTTCCGACTTAACACGAAATACATCTAGCAAGTCGGAACATAAAAGCTATAAACTCTCCAAATGTATATTGTACGTTGAATAAATATATTATATGCACGTATTGTTATATATATTCTCAACAATTTGAAAATGTCCTCAATGTATATATTTTTTAATATGATAAATAACTGGTAAAACTCAATCCAGTTTTTTTATTATTTACATATGTACCATACCTCCTTCAATATACCTAAAAGTATTTTGTTTATGCTACAGGTTTAGCTATTAGGCCTAATATGTGCCACTTCAAAACGATAAAATAAAATTGATTTCCATTATCCTTTGTCAACAGTATTAAGACAAAACTTCTTTCTGTACAAAATTAGCACAGCTTGATAGCTTGATTCATCATCATCATCTTAATTTCATATCCGCTTCCTATGTGAAGCATATGGATTCCACAAACTGCCTCCAAGCCAAGCGATCGGCCGCCAGTTCTCGTGCATCTTCCTAAGTCAGGTCCACGTCCCGTAGCTCTGACGCTATGCATCCAAAAATACTTTTTACATCATAAAACAATAGGAAATCTCATTAAGAATAATAATAACTAAAGAAATAATTTTGGCCGGCTAGATTGATCAAAAACCTCTATGTGCGTCGGTCCAGCGAGTTCCTTCATGTATCGGAGAAGTTCGCTTGGTTTCCTGTCCCCCAGTTGAATTCCCGTTAATAATTTTGTGAGTCTTTTTTCTTCTGAGTCTTGCAGGCGAGTAATCAGTGAGTCCTTTAATTTGTCATACATTTGGTTGCTGGGTGGTTGAGTGACTATGTCGCTGACTACACGTAGGGTCTCTGGGTCCATTGCTGCGACTACGGTGAAGTACTTTGTGCTGTCTTTCGTTATTCCAGTTGTGGCGAATTGAGCCTCGGCCTGGACAAACCAGAGGGTTATGTTGTCTCTCCAACATGTTGGTAATCTGATTTGGACCCTTTGAATTTCTTGGAAACTCACATCTTCAGTCGCGTTCTTTTTTACCGGATCCATTTTTTCTTGTTGTCTTGTTGTTAGTAGATTAGTATATTATGTTAATCAATGGTAGGTACTCGTTATTGAATGAAAGAAGGGTGCAACTGTTGGGATAAAGAGTTAATGTTAAGTTATGAAATGTTTGCAAAGCCTTATTACGAACAAATAATTAGGCGTCTCTGATTACAGGTTAGGAAATAAGGCAAAAAGTAAAGGTTTGTTCTATCGAAATAAAAAGAGAAAATTAAATGATGATGGATGAAATACTGTTGATGAGACGCTAAGTAGGCTGATGATTGACTCTAAGTTTGACAAGTGATAAATGGGGACTACTCACCTGATTCCCGCTGCCGCGTCCCGTGTCGTATATTAATTTTGTTAGTATTAATATTTGTTTATGTTGTAGGAACCTATTGTTCGTAACCCTGTGATAGGCCCGAAATGCTAAAACGTTTTAAAACGAAAAAAGTATTCGAGGTTATGCAATATGTCACAAATATTATAGTTTTTACCGTTATGCTAAGTTGGCATATTTAGCCGTGATGGTAGTCATTCGCGTAACTTTGATCACGGCGTGGAATGTGACATGTGATATTAATTTGTGTGAAAGTTGGTGTACCTACTTTTTTTTTTTTTTTAAATTTGAGATTTTATTTGGTAGCCTGCTAGGGTTGTTCAAATTGTTGTTTCTATCACTTTATAAAAGTATTTTAAGTTTTAAGCGCGTTATGGAGGTACCCACACACATTAAGGTGTCAATATGCTATCCGCGTGTTTTATATGCCGTTTTCGGAAAACGGTCAAATTAAAAACGAACGAAGAAATTTTGTACTGATGCGCGGATGTAACAAGAAATTATTAACAATTTTAAAGTTTAAAAAAGTGTGTGGTATATACTGAAAATGCAACAATACTTTTGTAATCATGAGAATTTCTCGCGGAAAAAACTTACTTGCGGGATTTTACGAGGGTTTGAGAATGAAAAATGAAAAATGAGTTTACGTTAGCGTGTTTTAGATTGAATTTTACTTCGGGTCACCACTGTGGCGAGATGGTATTTGGATGGTAAAATACCATCTCGTCAACTTTATTGAATGAGTTTAAGTATTGCATTAAATAAAAGATGTTACTTACGTATGCAGGTTGTTTTATTTAACAAAGGTAACTTAAACTATGTACACGTTATATTTAAAGCAATGATTGAGGAATTGATCACGAGATGTTCTGGAGTGTGTCGGAAGCGGCCAGCGGCAGCGGGAGCCCAAGAGGAAGTGAAGTCTCTAGCTAGGCGCCTACCGGCGCCATCGCTAAGTTCCTAGTTTCCGGCTATCGAGATATGGGGTTGCCATAAGCCTATAAAAAAAAAAAAAAAGTTTACTAATACTACTACTTTCCCTTATCCTGCACTAAATGGTGCATAGGGCACTGCATCGGTACACCAAGTGCAATGTCTCTTGATCATTTAATTACTTGAAGGTAGGATGATGAATCTTTTTGGAAGGGAAAATACATTAAAAAATATTTATTTAATTATTTATTTATTAGCACATATACGCCCGATGGCATTTACATTGCAAAAGTACATCTATTAAGTTACATTACAATTACATTAATTTACATTGCATGAAAATTACATTTATTAAGTTACATTACAATTAATAAATTTGGGTATTAAGATGAATAAACTACTTCAAAGACAAGCTGTAAAAAGTAACAAAATACATATATGTAAAAGTAAATAAAAAGGAAATCACAATTCGAGATTACTTGATCGAGCTGCCATAAATTGGTTTAACATTGAACGCTTATAGTTTTGCAGAGTGTTAGATATAATATCAGCAGTCTCTTCATATTTATTGCCTAATGAATGTAATCGTGGTATAGTCGAGTTACTGTGTTGGTTATATGTTGACCAGGTTTATATTAAGCGTTTACATTTGGTTCAGCCAGTTTCATTCGATGCTGCAAGGCCGTGATGGGTAAAATCCAGTATTCATCTTCACGTTCAATGTGTTGTTTATATAAAAAATTATGTTTTCAGATATCTAGGCATATCCTTGATCTAAAATTGATTGATGATTTAATTTGTAAGAAATCTATAGACAATGTCAAGTTCCATTCAGTCTATTATATTGCAAACAAACTCAATGCTTTTTGGCGAACCATGTAATGCCCTGAGCGTGAGATGTATTGAATAATATACAGTATTATTCTATTTAGGATGTTTCACAATAAATGTTTCATATGTGATCCTTTGGACTGACACTGAATCGTCATTAAGAATACTGACTATACGCACTTTACACAGTACCGAAAACTGCACAGTCTCTTGTTCATAAAACTGTACATTCTGTCAAAAGGCACGCTAAATGTGTATATTCTTAAACGCAATCGTAAGTTATTATTGTACCTATGATTACATACAGGAAATTGTTAATGTACTTGTTTTTTTACGTTCTTACGAGTATAAGCTTTTTTATAATTTAGCACCATCAAATAATTATTTAAAAAATTCTTTTATATATCGTAGTTGTGCGAAATTCAATGAATACTGTAGCTGTCTTGACATTTTTAACATCAGACTACCCAATTTCAAATTAAAATTATCTGAAATCTTATATAGACTGTAAAAGGTAATCCTAATCCTATTCCCAGTCATCTCCTTTTCCTTTTACCTATCTCTATCATCCTATCCTTCCCTCATAACTCTTTATTTTTATTTCTTATATTTATTTTTTCTTAATTGGTAATCATGCTTTTTTTTTTTTGTATACTACGTTCATGTATCGATACTGTTGTTTTTCCCTATAAATAAATAAAATAAATAAAATAAAATAATAAGCATTCTATCTAACTAACTAACCATCACGCCATTTCTCCGTAGGGGTAGGCAGAGAGGATAGAACGCCATACCACTCTGTCCTGACAAAATTTCTTTGCTTCCTCTACATTTATACATCTTCTCATGCGCATACGCCGATTATTCCGACTTTTCACATGACTACTTTCAAGTACTTGACGTACTTGGTCATGCCATGTCTTTCTCGGCCCTCCCGCGGCTTCTACATCCAGGCGCACTTGCATTTAAACTTCTTTTAAGCCGTTCTTTCATCACTCACTCGCTCCACATGACCAAACCATCGCAAAAGCCCTTTCTTAATTTGGTCGATAATGCTTATCTCAGCCTTGCACTCTGCTCTAATTTCGACATTTTTACACCATAAGCATTCAATATATCAATATCTACTAATACTACCCTCTCTTATCCGCACCTAATGGTGCATAGAGCGCTGCATTGGTACACCAAGTGCAGTGTATCTTGATCATTTTATTACATGAAGGCACACATTTTAGGCACTTGGTCGATATCTAAAATGTATGAAAAAATCATTGCTCTAATGTTAAATTCCAGGGAGAAAATCGAGGAATACGTTTGTATGGGAAGCGGCCGCTAGTCACGTGGTGTGGTAAGCTCTTTAGGGAACTACGTACTTTATTTTCCCTAATTACGTAGGTAATTTTCCTAAAATCTTTATCATTCTTAATTCCTTTCAGATATGAAATGAAATATTGTGAAAACGTACAAAGGAATTTTGAATTTGACAAGATAGAGATTTGATTTAATCTGCTATTGTCTTACTTATCTTTAACAAAAGATTATGATTGAAATAATTACGCCGACATCCATGCGTAGGTACCTACCTACCTACAAATTATGTAGAATTTGTGAATTATTCCATTCTTAGATGGTACCTATCTGTTTAACCTTACAAAATCACACTGAGGCATTTTATTTTAAATTATTATAAATATTTTTTGGATTATAAAGCTATATTATACGTTTTATAATTATCTATAAAAGGAAAACCAACTAAATCGAGAAACCGGCTTGTCAATAGATTTTTATTTTATCAAGAGGAGTATAATAATATTTAAACACACAAAACAATATTAAAAATTTCAAAATAAAACGAAAAGGTAATAAGTGACATAGCAACTAGTTTTTATTATTAGTTTTAAACTAGCAGTTATAAATAAATATTTTTTATTTAAATAATTAAGATGAATTTAAATTATGTTTCTCAGAAAATTTTTATCTCGTATAATTAAATACAAAATTGTATCTACGTTTAAAATAAGCATAGGTATTATTAAAATGATTGATAGTATTTGAAAATTTGATTCAAACAATACCTATTTATTATTTATTTCTGATATAGTAAGTAGATTAATACTTACTACATCTGCGTCATAAAACAATGAAATAGTTATTAGTAAAATTATTAGATGTTTTGTGCAGTGTTTAGATTTAGATATTTAAGAATAAAAAAATATCAACGACAGAGGGCTTTCACTTCAGCCCAGTGACAGCCGCAATACGGCGTTTATTTATATAAAAAAAATATTAGTACAAACTTAATAATATATACATCATAAAATAAATTTAACTGGATGAAATAAGATAAAATAAACATTTTTTCCGGGCTTTATCTAAAACTTTGGAAAATAAGGAATTTTTAACAACATTTTGAATGTGTACAAATACTTGTATACAAATTACTGGACTATACCCATGCTGGGTTAATTTCAGATATTATTGATATCACAACAGAGACAGAGAAATCTCTGGACACTAATGTGGATTATCGAGGCGTTTACAGGGCTTATGACCTGTCATTGGCTGGGTTAAGTGGCTACTTGATGTATTACAAAAATCTACATTCGTTTCCAGAGTTTCTCTGTCTCTGTTGTGATATCAATAATATCTGAATAAGGAATTTGTTTATTTATATTTTAATATTATGCACACAGAGCTATAAAGGCAATAAATATGAAGAGACTGCTGATATTTATATCTAACACCACTCTGCAAAACTATAAGCGCTCAATGTTAAACCAATTTATGGCAGCTCAAGTAATCTCGAATTGTGATTTCCTTTTTATTAACTTTTATACATATGTATTTTGTAGCTTTTTACAACTTGTTTTTGAAGTAGTTTATTCATCTTAGTACCCAAATTTATTAATTGTAATGTAACTTAATAATTGTACTTTTGATGCAATATAAATTAATGTAATTGTAATGTAACTTAATAATTGTACTTTTGATGCAATATAAATTAATGTAATTGCAATGTAACTTATGGTATCTACTGTCATCCGGCGAAGGCGTTTCGGCTGGCTAGGCCATATATTATGTATGCCTCCCGAGAGCCTTAACATGCTTGCCTGTTTTAAAAGGCATCAGGTTCTCGGCGTCCGTCCCGGTCGTCCACTAATAAATGAACCGGGTTGTGGTCTAGTGGTAGGTTCGAAGACTCCGGATTGGAATCTCTAGGTTCGAATCCCACTCTAGCACAACTTGTTTCCTGCTTTCTGGCACAGTTATTTCTGATTATTTGAAAGCAGCCCGTAAATTGAAATATTTGAGTATATAATAAGAACTCAAATGTTTCTTTTAAATAATAAAAAATAAAAAAATAAAAAAATGTATTTTGATACAATGTAAATGCCATCAGGCGTATACGAGTATGTGCTAATAAATAAATAAATAATAAATTTACATTAATATAATTAAAGGCAATACATATAACATAGCACTTATTAAGTGCACAACACAATGTACAAAACAAATTCCTGAGGACACAAGAGTGAGGAAAAAAGGTATTTGAAATTTATGACGTGAATATGTTGTATTGTGGTACGTGTGTGGAGTGTGGTGGAAGTGTTGAGTAATACTTCTGAATATTTAAGCGCAGGAAACAAGAATACGTATAGCAGAGTCGAGTCGTTAAACGGGTCCAAGTCGTGAACCCATGGGGAATTTTGAGCGGCCCTCGTGTTGCACTTGGCGATACTTAACAGAGAGGTGGGTCAAGTGTGACGAAGGGGAATTTTCAATTTTATTTCTGACAATAGCTCAGGACAATCAATTTGTCCATTAAGCAGCTTATGAGGAAACGGGAATCTTTATTAACAATTTTATTTATGACAGAATATCATATGGTGTCTTTAATGTCCAAACTTGATAAAATAAAGAATTTTACATTTATAAACATTTTGAGTGTGTCCAAATATCTGTAGACAAAAACTGGATTTCACCCATTACGGGCTAATAATTACGATTTGACATCTCAACAGAGACGAGAAGTTTGGAAGGGAATATGGATATCTAGGCGTTTACAGGGCTTATCCAATGACAGGTCATAAGCCCTGTAAACGCCCAGATATCCATATTCGGCAATCAATCTCAAAACAAACTCAAATGTGGAAGCTTCTGTACAAATTTATATGGTAGTTTCAAAAATTTGTCATAATATATGGTTGTCAGATGATGGGCGGAATGGGAATGTTGTAGTACATCAAGTGGCCACTTAACCCAGCCAATGACAGGTCATAAGCACTGTAAACGCCTAGATAACCCACATTCCTTTCCAGAGTTTATCTGTCTTTGTTGGGATATCAATAATATCTGATATCAGCCCAGCATGGGTAGGTATAATCCAGTAATTTGTATATAAGTATTTGTATACGTTCAAAATGTTGTTAAATTGTATTTTTGTTTAACGTAATGCAAGGTCCGTTTATTGAAAGTAAAAACATAAATAAATAATAATTTATTATATTACTATTTTCCCTTTTACGCACCCAATGCATTGACAGACCAAGCTATATAAAATATAGATGTATAAAATATAGACAAGATGGTCAGTCTAACGCTTCAGCGCCAGACTTTAGAAACCTGCGTTTTGATATTGAGGATTAAAGAATAAATTCCAGGCTAGTCAACGTTAATAAAACAGTTGTTGTACAGCAGAGTGTACAGTGTACAGTGTACAGGTACCTTCATTACTCATAAATTCTAACTAGAGATAAACAAAATTCCTTCTACATCATCTGTCAACTATCAAGCCAACGCGCCAACAAATAGTGGGAAACCCAAAAAATATTACTTGCATTTTCCTCTTCATCGTTATTGGAATTTAGGTATGTTTTGTGTGTAGAGGAAAGTAACCAAATATGGAATACCATTTTGTTTTCTTGGTAGAATAACATAGACTATTACGAATTGTTTAATTCGTAATAGTCTATGTTATTGCTTTTAATTATAGCAACGATCAGTCATATATTTTGGCGGATTTGAAATACAACCACGAATTTTTTAAATGAACACACATATTTATTGTCGATTAAAAATAAAAAAAACAAAATGACAAAATAGAAGCTATTTATGGAATAGGTACCTAAATATGGAGTATAGATCGGGTGGTGGCCCAGTGGGTAGCGTCGCGGTCTCTCCAGAGAGTCCAGAGATCGTCGGTTCAAATCCCCACTTCGTCACGACTCGATTCCTATTTTCAAGCACAAGCCGCTTAGGCTTTATTGAAAATAGTATTTACAAAATGAAATATGTGCAAATATCATAAGATTGCATAGATTTCTTTTTTATTATTAACAAAAATTAAAAAATCCACATAATACTACAAGTTTCGGTAAAAAACAACGAAAACATAAACATCTATTTTTAAGAGATCTTTTTGGTCAAAACTAAAAACAACACATTCTTTTTAATTTAACAAACTACTTGCAAAAATCACTGTCATAGGCACCTAGTAGGTGTTCATATTTGGAACATTAGACCGGCTTAAACTAGTTGTCGTGTAAAGTAAATAACAGCATTTGTGCGATAAAACTTATCGAAAATATCAAGAAAAACATCACAGCAATACGTTAAATAAGTAACAATCCCATTTTCACAGTGTTTATCCAGAAACCAATATTTTATTACATACTTTGTAAAGTCGCTGACAAAACAAAACACACCTGCCGTAGCAATGGCGCGATTGAGTGCGACACACCAGTGAGTAAGTGAAATGGAAGATGGTCCTGCATTTCGTCTTGACTTGACAGTTAGAGAGAAATAGGGGTATTCCATATTAGGGATACTGTTCCATAATTGGTTACTTTCCTCTATAAATAAACCATATAAACTAGCTGTTATTCTTGGTATATAAAGCTTTGCCATTTTAGACCGCAGCCTTTATTTGGCGACAGTTTAAGAAAAACGATTATCATTTTGATTAGAATATTTCGCGTGTGATAAAACTATTGACAATAAGCAACGCATCTTTGGAACAAACGCATCCTTGAAACCTTTCTCATAACCAACGGTTTTGTATAGATAGCGGTTACATTGATTATAATTATTGATACTCTGTGAGCTATCCCTCAAGAAAGTCTAATTGTTTCTGTTTAGTTCAATAGTGATCGCGTGACCCGATGGATGATCAGGTGAGCTGTTTCAAATTGCGTGTTTTCACAATCAATTAATTTGTTTGAAATATTTCAATGCCCTTGCAATTTTTTGCATGCTCGACTTAGTTAACAGCCAAGAAAATCTTTGTGCGAACAAATTTGTTGTTTAAGTGAACTGAAGTTGCAACAAATAAATAAGTGATCTGATTTTAAAATTATTATTAGATTAATCTAATCGAATAGGTGCGCAATTTTTTTTGATAAGATGTTTTATTAGTTTGTTATTTGGCAATTAATGTACCAAAATTTTTTTCAACAATACGAATTCCTAGGAAAACGTTTTCGAGTTTTAGCTCGATTAAAGTTAAACTTGTTTACAACATATTGAGTACATTGAATCGAGGAGTGGTCTAGGAATCTCTAGGTGCGAATCCCACTCCCCCATAACTTTCCTGCTTTCTGGCACAGTTATTTCGGACTATTTGAGAGCAGCTCTTTAATATTTGGGTAAATCATAAGAATCTAAATGTATTATATATTTTTTTACTTTAGAAAATTCTCGTAGATAAGCACCGGATTTAACCCATGAATTTTCATATTAGATCCAACATTAATAAATTAATCTTTCTAGATTAATTTATAATTCAGTTTTAGTTTAGATTAATTTATGTTTATTAGTTTGTGATGTATAATTAAATGTGTAAAATGTGACTTGGGAGCACCTTAAGATGAATTTCAGTAGAATACTGTAAAACTAAATATTTAATTTTGTTGAAATAAATCCATTGATTTATTGAAATAAATACATTAGATGAATGTAAAAAAATTCATTCGTTTTATTGCCATATTTTTCTCTACTACTTTCAACGTTCAATCAATTATAATTTTAAAATTACACTGTATAACAAAGTATTACTGTTATAATAATCGTTAAAAAATAAATTGATAAAAAACGTGTTTCGAAATATTGAATTAAAGAATATTCAAGATATTCAAGTGAAAAAAGTTTTATTGAATTAATTTTTACATACATGGGTACACGAAAAAAGCGTTTGGCTATAGATATAATACATCTATTATGGTAGTAAAGATAATAAAACATAATGAATACGTTTTCAGAAAGAAAACGGCCAAGTAAATCTTGGCTATACGATCACTGATGAAAAACAAAATGGACTACAACTCTCATCGTTGGATTGTAGCAACAATTCTGAGAAAAACGTAAGGAATCAAATTTTTAGAAAATGATTTTAGGACTGTGACTAGAACTTACTGTGACGGAATTATGTGATCCTTTTTATCTAACAGGAAGAAAAGGATGATGAAAGGCCAATGTGGTCCAGCAATCTGGATCTCCTCATGTCCTGTATCTCCCTGTCCGTGGGTCTCGGGAACATCTGGAGGTTCCCGTTTACGGCGTATGAGAATGGAGGAGGGGCCTTCCTCATTCCCTACATAATCGTTCTCTTCTTCATTGGGAAACCCATGTACTATATGGAAATGTTGGTGGGACAGTTCACTACCAGGAATAATGTCAGGATGTGGGTTGTGACACCAGCTATGAAAGGTATGGTTTCTCAATCACACTGGTTTAGCCATGATGGCGATGCGTAAAGCGCCAGTCTCGATATTTCACTATGCACCAACTAACGGCATCACGCCGATCTTCGTTAAATTCGATTTCTAAATCATTCATATTCTACTATTGAAAGTCCTGGTTGTGATTTTTTTTGTTCGAATGAAATCCCCTCAAACTCAAAGCCCGATATTTCGCAATACCCGAACCCCCAGAATTATAGCGAAAGTTATCGCTGGTGAACCTAGTTAGTGACTAGTACGCCAAATTTCGCAGTATTTTGGGGATACTCATTGCTCCCTCTGATGCTCTTTCATCGCTTGCTCCCGGTCCTGAGTTCAAAGTCCCGTTACTGCCTAAGTCCTCGTTTCTTATGCGTTGATCTTGTGTCCAGGTGACTTATTATCAGAGAGTCTCACTACACAGCACCGTATTCAAATTCTTGTTAATATTGCAATTTTAATCAACAGATTATTGATCTTCTGTCGGAATTTTTGAGCCTCCGCCTCCAAAAGATTTAGATGTCTCATGCCGGCCTACAATTTCACCACTTCCAGTGTCAAACCTGTTATATCTTTCGACCTCAACAGAGCTTGATAATTGTTTGTATGAATATGTCATGATAAAATATTTTTGACCTTTTGAATAATCTCTCTCTCTTACTGGCAAAAATGTCGAATGAAATCAATTGAGGTTTCCAAATTTGTAGGGAAAATTTAATATTAAAGCTATTTTTATTCCCTCCCTAGGTGTAGGAGTGGGTCAACTGATAGCCAATGGCTCCATAGTGTCGTACTACGTGTCCCCTGATGGGGTCTGACGCTGTTCTACCTGCCATGTCCTTCAGCGAGGAGCTCCCGTGGGCGTACTGCCGCCCGAAGTGGGAGGAAGATGCTCTCTCTTTGCCCCCCCGCGGACAAGAACAACACCAACGGCGCCAACAAGACTAGCAGCTCTGAGCTGTACTTTGTGTTAGCTCCCAGCATATTATAGATAAATTGTCTTACAAACCACCTCCATAGTGTCGTTCTATTTATTAGTAATTACAACCACCCGTGTGGAGACCGGTATCCCGCCTCGCCAGGCCCCCATGATCCCAGACATCCACACCCGGAAGACTCAATAGTCTTTAAAGCAGTCTAGGGAAAGGTGGGTCTTTCATTGTAGTGTCGTTCTATGTGTCACTGATGGGGCTGACTTCAATGAAAACAATAAACGAATATAAAATCAATGCAATCTTTGTCTTCTTTTGGCTTGGGCATGTACTCCATATTCTTTGGGAGAATCTTGACCCGAGCTACCTTTTCTTTACGTATACAGGATCCCGCCGCGAGCCGACCTTATAAGGGCGGCTTATATCGTCGTAGTCAAATGCATTCTAATCGTATGTTTTATTTACTTTTCAGAAAAGAAGTTTTGAGACAAAAATCAGACATCGAAGATGGAATAGGTGAATTTTACTAATTTCATATCATAATATTATGTATGCGTATGTAAGTACCTACCCTTAATTAGGTTATATGATCGAAATTTCTTGGTCTTTTAAAAAAAATTGTGTTCAGCTCTGAGTCTTAGATAATTAAATAAACATAAATAAATGCTACTATAAAAAAGGAATATAAAGACATGTAATAAACAATGATTGTGTAAAAGAGGATATTTTTCCATACATCAAAAAACGCTGTTTTGGATAATGTCTTTTGCTTTTTTGGTACCAGCTTTTCTATTGGAATTGTTGGAGTATTTACGTATCGTGTCGTATGTATTTTGGTTTTACGTAAATTGTTTCTACTCAAGGTATTCCGGATTGGAGGCTCACTCTATGTCTTCTGGCTTCCTGGTTCGTCATATTCCTGGTGATGATCAAGGGAGTAAAGAGTTCTGGAAAAGCAGCTTACTTCTTGGCCATTTTTCCTTATGTTATTATGTTCACCCTTCTTATCAGGTAAGACCAACTTATAAACATACTTTTGCTTTAACAAGATTTTTAAAACAATTAACTATCAACTCAATGTTGGCGTTTGTTTACAGAGCAGTAACATTGGAGGGGGCTGTAGATGGAATAATCTTCTTTATCAAACCCCAGTGGGATCAGCTGTATAATCCTAAGGTTAGTAAAGAAACCATTCATTTTATTTGATTACTAGTGATAATTGAAAAATACTGAACGCTAATAATAAAAAAGAGAATGCTCGTACCATTTACAATAAAATCCATGGGGAAATTTGTTGAAAAAAGTTGCAAAAGCTGCAGAAAATTCATAAGAATATTTCACGTGGAAAGGCTTCATAAAAATACCTTGCGTCTTATCGTGGATAGTAAAAACCGTGTGCAATATAAAAAAAGGAGATTCATTAAGCCAAAGATTCCTTCAATAAAGCTAACAATAGCTTATCGTGGATGCATAAAAAATCATTTTATTTGCATGCACTTTGAGCCGACTCTCATTAAAAATTAGTTCAGTAAATTACTAAATCGGGAAATGATCGCATCTAAATTATTATAGATATACAGTACTGTTTTATTTACGTACGAATACTAATGAGCAACAGTCTTGGGAGTATAAATAGTAATGTTTGCAAATAAAAATAAAAACTCACAACCATAACTGCAGGTGTGAAATATGTGAGGCACTGAGATAAGATTCCAATATTCATGTTTGTTCATTTGCATTGGAATTTTCTAAAGTAATTAGCTACAGACATTGGAAATTGACTGACCTAGAGACATAATTTATTGTTCGTAACATCACATCGGTAGTTGACATTAGAATTTTCCGTAAATTATTGATTTGAAAAACCTATTGGAAGTTATCTGATAAGGTTTTTTTCTAATTGTAAAATGTTATTGTTAGGTTTGGTATGCTGCAACAACGCAAGTATTCTTCTCATTGGCTGTGTGCTGTGGAGCTATCGTCATGTTTTTTCCTACAACCAATTCTCGCATAACGTTTACAGGTAAGACAATATCTACCATTATTGAGATTTCGAAATATTTGGCGACTCCTCAACTCGAAAGAGTCCAGTCTCTTTGTACTAAGATGATCAGAAATATCCAAGAAATCTAAATAAGGTGTCACTTTTTACTAGAAAGTTACTTATTTCTGATGGCCTTGAGCTCTTGAAGAGCTTTAGCTTTCTTGATGATTTTATTCCACCTTGATCTTGTATCTTAATTCTCAACAATCCATTTTAGCGCTGTTTAGGCCTACGCGGTTTTATTTACTAGATACATTTAATATTATTTGAAGAGTCTTTGAAAAGATGCTCGTACAATTTACAATACGGTTAACCAAAATGGCAATCTATTAATTACAATTTTCGTATTGGAAGTACATATTTCTCGTATTTTTATAAGACTTTTGATGTTTCCTACAGAGACGCCATGATTGTGACAACTCTAGACACCTTCACGAGTCTCCTTGCCGGGTTCACCATATTCGGTATCCTCGGGAACTTGGCTCACGAGAAGGGGGTAACAGATATTAAGAGCGTTATTGGAACTGGTGGTGCTGGCTTGGCCTTTATTTCCTATCCAGATGCCATCTCCAAGTTCGACTGGGTTCCTCAGGTAAAAACAAGACCACATCTAAGTAAATACCAATTCCAAAGATAATTGTGCTGATACGAGTATTAAATCTTTGGGTAGCAAACTTATTATCTTGTTTCCTTTGCAGTTGTTTGCAGTTTTGTTCTTCCTGATGTTATTTGTTTTGGGGTTGGGGAGTGCTGTATCCCTTCAGGGTGCTATAGTCACAGCTCTCACAGACAGATATAAGTCGAGAAAATACTGGCAAATGTCTCTGGTAGCTTGCGTATCCGGTTTTCTTATAGGCCTGGTGTATGTCACGCCGGTGAGTGTAATGACTGTTTTTTATAGCTTGTCTGCGGATTTAAACATAAATGTAATAGAAAAAAACACTTACAATTCTGTATTTTCAGGGAGGTCAACACATTTTGACTCTGGTAGATGAGTTTCCTGGAACTTTCCTTCTTCTTGGGATGGCCATTGCTGAGATCGCTGGTGTTTTTTGGATCTATGGTAAATACTACTTTAAATGTTCTCACTGCTATTTTCTCGAATGCGGGATCTTTGATCTTAATAAAATAATAGTATTTAAAAAGGGAATTTGAAATGGATTAAAAGGTTCAGCAAAAACTTGATTATAAGTAAGAATTCTAAAACCTCAAGCATAATAATGTGAGCTGGGTACCTATAAATATAATAAAGAGCTGGTATAAGGAATCAGGGAGGAAATATTTATGTCTGATAAATACCAATAATTTAATTTAGGAAAAAACGCATTGGGTTTTGGTTACTTATCTAAAAAAAAACTATGGTTCTTTACATCAATTTGCAGGTTTGGAAAACTTTTGCGAAGACATGGAGTTCATGACGGGAGTCATAGTGACCAAGTACTGGAGGTGGTGTTGGGGCCTCATCACTCCCCTCATCATGCTGTTCGTGTTCATCTACGCCTTCATCAGCCTCCGGAGGACCACCTACGGAGACTACGTGCTGCCCATGAAGGCCTACGCCTCTGGCTGGGCGGCTTTCGCCGTGGGCATGTTGCAGCTCCCCATTTGGGCCACCGTTTGCTTTATCACCAAGAAGAACGGAGGATGGGCAGAGGTAAGATACAGATTTCATCTTGTGGTTAGGATGATGATGCTTCCTGACTCCACATAGCTCGCCTGCGGACGGTCTTCCTTCACCTTAAACTGTGCTGCTCTGCAAGCTGCAGGCTGTAGGCTGTGATAACTCAGGCAGTTCAGAGACCAAGATATTCAATCTTGTCGGTTGACCATGTGCGTAGATTTTCACGGTCGTTGATTCTATTTGATTTGTTTTTTTGGATTACCCGTGTTAAGTTTTTTGTCTTCTCCGACGTTTCGGCCACCGTTGCAGGCGCCATCTTCTGGGTGAAGTATGTGTGCTGTCAAATGTGGTGTGTTTATGTTGAAACGTCAGAGAATACAAAAAACATAGCACGGTTAATCTAAAAAAACGAAGCAAATAGAATTGTTAGTGGACGTCCACACGACCTTGCTCGTTGGACACAAAACAAAATCAGGATCAAATTACAACCCTCAAATATTTTAGATAGTTTTTTCTGGAATTGAATTGGTTTATCTTATTTTCTTTGTTTCTTTACTTTACTTTGAGTAAGTACTCGTCTTGTTTCAGACCATCAAACAGTGCTTTAGGCCCTCTGCGAAGTGGGGTCCAAGGGACCCGAAGATAAAGGCGGAATGGCGAGCCTTCAAGGAACAAGCGAGGAACGAAAGGAAGGCCATGAGCTTACCGCGGTGGAAGCACATCTTCTACTCCCTCAACGGCACATACCGCTGGATGGCCAAAAAGAAAACTGGCTTAGCGAAAATGTAGAATACCCAGTATTATTATTTATATTTGTTCACTGTGATCCTTATACTAATATAGTATTATCATAAGTTAATATAAAGACTGGTGTGCGATAAGCCTCATTTAAAAAAAAGAAACACTTGAGTTCTTATGATATGTTCAAGTACCTATTTTAATTTTAGTACTGCTTTCAAATAGTCTGATTTATAATAAATGGTGCAAGAAAGCAAGAAATGAGTAGTGGTGAGGTCAAATTTAGATGGGCTTTTCTTTGAGTTTTACTGAAAACTTTAAAACATTAAATCATTTCTGATCAAATCGCATGGTTTAATTAGTATTCATCGATTATTAATTGCCAAAGATTTCTCAATCCGCCTACATGTTTCCCATCAGAACCAGGCTTCACACTGAGTTCGAATGTGTTTAAATCGAAATAAATGTAGATTTTTTGTTATTTCATGAAACATAAACAAATTAAACTGGCTGTTTTGAAGTCGTGAATAACTGCGTCAGAAAGCAGAATCCAAAAATTCTAATCCGGAGTGTGCGACTCCTACGTTCTGACTCACAAGACCACAATCCGGTACTTTGGAAGTAAAGAGCTCTGCTAACAAATTAAAAAAGAACTGCTACGAAAACTTGTAGTAAATGCCGAACAAAATAATTCTAGAAATGGTGAAAAATAGTTTTTCTGAAATCTGGAGATTTAACCGTGAAATATTATGTACTGTTACTAATTTCCCATATCCTCTGAATCCTGTGAATCTTGATAATTTATTAGGTACATGAAAGGATTAGGATCGACTTCTCTAGTCCAAGGTCACACATGTGACCAGTCTTATGAAGATGGATTTCTGACATATGAAATATTTTTATGTGAAAAACCACATACCCGTCGGGCATCGAACCCGCGACCTCATGCATGCCATGGCCCAATGCACTTTCCACTACAGCGCTAGGCGGACAATGCACATAAGTGGAAATTTGTTTGTGGGTATTATTTTTCTTTCTGTTGTAAGAAAGGTTTTCTTATGGTATTATAATAATTATTACATACATTTAAGATTTATTTGTAAATAAATACTGAATCACAAACAAAACATTCTTTTTATTTATTTACTTTTTTTTTTTTTTTTTTTAAATTAAATATTATTGAATTTACAAAGCTTAATTAACAATAATACAAAATAATAATAATTATACAAAATAATCATAACGCTATACCTCACCAATAAAAAAGACAAGCTCTTGTCCTTGGTGAGGGAGGTTACGCTAAAGATACATAATAATAGTAGTAATCTAATACAAGTATAAAGTATTAATATAAGTAGTAGAATAAGGTAAAATACAAGTAGTAATAATTGTAAGGTAAATTAAAAAATAAATCTAGGTACTGGATCTGCAAAATAAACAATAAAATAAGCAAAAGATAGTGATTATAGTTGTTTGAAATAAATGTGTTTTTTTAGTTTAAATTTTCTTTTCAATATTTTCGAATACTGGCTTAAATCATATGTAAATTTCAGGTGTAATGAATTAAGAAGATTATCGAATTTAAAAACTAAAAGTGACTGCGCGTTTTGCTGGTTCCAAGATGGTCACACCAACGCACTGTGATTCGAGTAGAACTAGCTAGGAAGACAAAAGTCATTTCAATATTTCCTAAAATAAGGGATGTCATATTGTAAACCACTCCTTACAAGTCATTATTCCAAGAATCATTAGTGCCAAATATTCCATGGTCGTGAGTCATCGGGGGACAAAGTGAAGGTTTCAGGCAAATGCATTTGCATGCATTAATTAGTATCGATTTTGTGTCACCTATGAAAACATCTTGTGCTTTACGTAGTGATTTTAGAAAAAAAATTTAAAAAATGAGTTCTATATTTGAAGGTAAGAAGTTTATTTATTCACAAAAAAAAATAATCGTTTACTATATTTAAACAGTGAAAAATGAAAAATAAAAAATGAGGAAAAAAAAATAAAATAAAACTTTATTTTTCAAATTTAAAGGCTTGTAACTAACGGCTACCAGAGATTACCAAATTTATTTACTATACATATTGAACCTACAATATTAAACTTTCAAATAATGTAAAAAACCTATTTGCTTTATTTTGCCTTTTTTTTATTTTAAATTTTTTTTCAGAACGTGTTTACACTATAAAAAAAAGTGGACTTTTTCGATGAGTGGGTAAAACATGTAAAATATGACAGAAAATACAAAACTATTTTTTATGCTGTCATCAAAATTTAATATTAGCAATGTTGTTGATGAGTCCATAAATTTTTTTTAATTGAAAATAGCGAGTATATCGCAAAAGTTTTACGAAAAATGGAAAACATTCCATAGTAAAAGGGAAAGGTTTTTAAAAAACAACGAGAGCTGGTTGAACGGCGAGGACTTTCAGTTTTGCGTTCATTTTAACGCTTCGGAGGCTTCCACATCATCACAACCACCATTTGACGCCGATCGGCCTGTTGGAAGACCCAGGAAGGACTTCGAAGTTTGTAAATTGTAAGTTGTTTGAATTTTTATCCCAAACATCCCAATTTTTAAAATGTAGAATTGTTTAAATATTGTAATACCTACTTATAAGATAAGACTTTTTTAATGTAATCTGTATGTATTACTTATTATTTGTAGTAATGATTTTTGAATAAATATTTTCTACAAAATATCTGTCAATAATTATTTGAATATAGACCTTGTCACCCGTTTAAAATAATCAGAGATCATGACTATTTCTAGCAGTTTTAAGCTTTCTTGTTATTTCTCGTATGGGTTTAAGGATAGGTAACTAATAAATGTTAAGAATAAAATGTGAGTGTTTTTAATTATTTAATAATTTGGCTATTATTAATATGCAGAAATACATGTAAAAAGTATATAAAAGTTTCATATTATAGTTTTTAAAAATCTTGGAGGATAAAAGGATTTAAAAAAATGTTACCATATACACCGTTTCCCACGATGAGACCGCGAAACTCCAGAGGGTGATTATTCATGATATTCTGAGAAAAAAATCTTGGTAAAGTTTTTCAAAAAACTCAATTCTAATTTCTTAAAAAAATGATTAAAATATGAATAAAAATTCACGCGTGTAATACCGTCCATTTTTGAACTGGCTAACACCACGTGACCTGCACCAATTTCAGAAATGAAATTCGAATTTTGAATGTTCGTTCGGTGACCAGAGCGGACCCCCACTCCTCCCCGCCCACCACCACCCCGCCACCGCTAGCATTTCAAACAGAAGCCAGTATTACATAGTCGCTTTTTATCAATACTTTTTTTTTAAATAATTATTAAAAATGCCCGGATCAAAAAACTTTATAAGGATTTTTTTCTCAGAATACCCATGAACAATCACCCTCCGGAGTTTCGCGGTCTCATCGTGGGACACGGTGTATATATATATATTTTTAATGCAATAATGTACATTATGTAGTACTAATTAATAAAAATATAAATCAATTTAATGCAATTTCATACCTGTATAAATTAATAAAATATGTTTAACGTAAAAATAAATTATTTTTACAAATATACCTAAAATCTGGGTTAAATCGAATCTGATTTTTTTTTATTGTTTTTTTTTTAATAAAATGAAATATTTTTATGTAGAAAAAACATCTAAAATAATTTTGTCCTCCTAGCTTGTTCTACTCGAAACACTGTGCAACGGGCAAAATTAATATACATAGATGAAGGTTTTCTGAGTTTTCGAAGGATTAAAGGAAGGAAAGGATGGTTTACCCACACACAAGTATTATGCTGGCGAAAGCGTAACTCAGGGAATGCAGAACTGTTTGATCATTAGTTATAATTAGAAATCGAAAGTAAAAATTACAATTTTAAAATAAGATACTTTTTAGTATAGAAAAGATAACAAATTTTCAAAACTCTAACTATTACTTCAGATTTCTAACTTTTTACTTACGATCAAACAACCCAGCCTTATAAGTGCGAGTTTTGGTGGAGAAGGAGGTAAGAATGAGAAAATTTCTACCGAATTATTTCTAACATTTCTAACAAAAAAAAGCACTCCACTTAAAATAGGAAAAATCTGCTGGGTAGGCCATGTCTCTCAAAAATGGTGGACAATCGACCACCTAAAGGGCTCTTGAACATTCAAAGGGTCAACGGAGTATCGGTAGACCAAAAAATAATATAAATATGATAGGTTTTTTAAAAATCTTTGCGTTAAACATAAATTCGTTTATTAGATTGCATGAAGTAGGGTATCGCATACTCGGCTATATGCATGAGCTGGAGAGAAGCAGCTGAAGAAGTTGAACCCTTAATGGGACATTAAATGATATAGCAGATGATGCTATAATCTATATTTCTACTCCACGATATTTTTTATGAACTTTATCTATAATTGCAAAAAACGTAAAAGGCTGGGTTCATTTCATATTAAATTGATATTTTTGGCTTTAGTACGGATGGTTTTTATGACATAATTACCTACTGGCTTATATTTTTGGTGACGAAAAGACGAAATACAATAGGAAACTAGATTGATTTATGATTATTTGTCAAATAAATAATAATCGCCGTTTCATCAGAAGATTTAGTAATGATGGTATATTCTTACAATGAGACACATGCAATCCAAGTATATTTAATGTAACACTTAAGGCTAGCCCCGAGGCAAAAAATTAGACATTTTAGAGTTTTTAAAATGATATTAAATAAATGATATTCTTAATGACTTTTTTCCAGGAAAATAAGCAGACTGATTTAAAAAAATTATTTATGAATTCCGTGACACAAAAAAAATACGGGATTTCAGGATAACTAAAGATGGCAGTAAAATAATAACAAGTTTTTTGTTTAATCGTCGAACTTTGGAAAAATAAAAACCCCGTCTAGCGAGCATACACCGTGTTACAAAACTCGATGTACAAGCGGGAAACCAGTGAATCTACATCATATTTGGACCAGATTTTGTAGAATTTATAAATTTTATTTGACCCAAAGTTTTCCAGAAAATTGAGTTAGAAATTGATTTATTTAGAGAAATTCTTACGAAGTGTTTTCAAATGTAATTTGTTTAGCCAAATTAATACTATCCATAAAGAAAAAAAAGCGACCATCTAATTTTGATAGGAAATTGTGTAATTTTACTTAATCTGAATATTAAAAAAAAAATTTTTTTTTTAAAGTTCAGATTCAAAAGTCAAATAACACATTCAACTCCAAATACGATGTAGATTCACCAGTTTTCGGGTTGTACTATGAGTTTTGTTACTCCATCTAGGGTGGATGCTATAGGTATTGGACACTTAAGAAAAATATTTTACAAAACAAAATATTGTTGGAACTGCATTAACTTAATTATAACATTTAAGGTATTTTTTTGGATATTTAATGGCCTTTTATAAAACCTAAACAAAATTAGTAAAAGACTTTTAAAATTAAAAAAATAATAATTTTGTATAAAAGCTTTTAATTTACAGTAATTTGACACATTTTCATTTTCTCTTGTATTAATTTATCAAAGAGATATTACAAATACTGAAAGCTTCAAGCCTTGAAAAAGTTCTGAGTAATAAAGGAATTTTTTTCTAGTGTCAAAGGATAACAAGATCATGTTTTTTCGCAAGTTTGATATTCTCTGTCAAATAAAATGTCATTTTAAAATGTTTCCATTGGAATTAAACAAAAGTGTGAATGCATTTATTTAGAAAGAACTCACTAAAAAGTATATATTTCTTGTTTTTGAAAATCTAATTAAGGGTGTCCAATTATTATAGCATGTTCAATTACTATAGCACTCTCCGTATAGTTTATGTTCACCGCTAACTTGGTATTGGTAATTTTTAATCCTAGTACTCTTCTTAATAATATGTAATAGTTTGATAGCAATAATAGCTTACGATTTGGAAATATGATAATAAAAGTTCTTTTCATTGGAATGTAGTAGATTCATGCATTATTATACTTGTGTTGTAAGAATGGCACCAACATACAGGATGCTCAGAGAAGCATTATTTGTTGGAATTGGGAAATTTAATGAAAATTTATTCCTTCTTTACACAAAGTGCAGTGTATTTAACTTGACCATTATCACTTGACCATGATTTTACAAAAACAGTATGGATCGTTGGTCATTACTACTCTACTACTCTCCCTTATCCGCACCTAATGGTGCATAGGGCACTGCATTGATACAAAAGTGCAGTGAATCTTGATAATTTGTTACACGAAGGCAAGATGATCAGTCTTACGCTTCAGCGCCAGTCCTTGGTATCGCAAATGAATTATTTCATATTGACCCCCATCGGGAATCGAACCCGCGACCTAATTGATAATTGCGTATTTAAACAATGTTTTTCTTGTTACCCTAAATAGAAAATTGTTACAAACGTAAACAAAATACACCAAAAACTAGTTTGAGTAACACAACCCTTTACTAACTAACTAACCATCACGCCATTTCCCCGAAAGGGTAGGCAGATAGGATAGAACGCCAAACCACTCTGTCCTGGCTATTCAATTCAATTTGTTATGCTTATAACTTTTACCAGCTTATTTTGAAGATTCGTCTTCAGGCGTTTCCTAGTAGGTGATATAATTCGGTAAGAATCTCACTTGCAATCATAAAGTTTTCTGCTAAAATGCTTAGCAATTTTCTTAATGAATGACAGAGAGTGTTCACATGTGAAGCGTCGCGCCATTTAACTGTATATTGACAGATATGGATACCAAATACTAGGTGAAATGGAGAATGTTGTAATACATCAAGTGGCCACTTATCCAAGCCAATGCCAGGTCATAAGCCCTGTAAACGCCTAGATATCCATATTCCCTTCCAAATTTCTCGTCTCTGTTGAGATGTCAAATTGTAATTATTAGCCCGTAATGGGTGAAATCCAGTTTTTGTCTACAAGTATTTGGACAAATTCAAAATGTTGTTTATAAAATGATTTAATTTAAGTCTCTTGATATCCTTCCTTGTAAATAATAAATTTGTAAAATATATTAAATTTGTCATGAAAAACTTCGGTATTCTAAATTGATGTAAATAATATCGGTAGTTTAGGGAGGAGTTATGAAAATATTGTAATTTATTTATTTGTTGACTTAATTACCCTTTGTTCCTATCCACTATGATTTTCATAATTTCCCAGTAAAATACTTCTAACCCTACAACAAATCAAGATGTAACATCCTGTATGTCGCGAAAAGTCTGCGATATTAGTGTGTTGAATCCAGTACCTGTGCCTAGATAAGTTTAGAGTTAGTTGTGTTCTGATTAGTTCGGTGATCGCGTGTCAACATGGCTGACCAAGTGAGTTATAATAATTATATTTTCATTCAAACATAATAATTTATTAACGGCACATACTATTATTACTTCACAACAGAATTTCTAATAAAAATAAATCCACTATTTCATTGATTATTCTCCCGATAAAAATGCTTTTAAAAAACTCTCAGTGTTTTTATCAAGGGATACATTGCATTGGATTTCTTATGTAGATATAATATTAAGATGGGAATCTCTTGACTATAATTTGAAAGATCAGTAGCTTAATCGCTCTGGTGATCTATGTATCTGTGGTTAACTCATAAAAAAACTTTCGACTAAGAATTTCGTAAAAAGTATAAGTTGGAACTTTTTTATGGTGATTAAAATGTTTTTTAAAAAAAAATGTTGTTATTATCAATTTGAAAAAGTTTTACATGCCAAAATTGGGAAATATGTAAAAATTCCGGTAAAATAAATAAATTTGCATACCCGACTCTGTAAATAAATACACGGTGAATATTATTAATACCTAAGGGTTTCCAATAGTAAATCACAATTAGGTATTCATTCAAAAATAAATTATGTTGTAAAAATGTACGGTTTATTGTTATTAACTTTAACGAATTTTGAAAGGGAAAGTTATAATTGTTTTCCTTGTTCCAATTTTTATTTTAATTTTTTTATTTTGTGTTGGGTCAAACTTGATTTCAAGGAACGCCGAACGCCGATTTCTCCTCCAAATTTCGTGCTTTTCCAAAAAGAGAATTTATTAACTCTCCATGCCGTTAACGCAAAGTGCAGAACACTTCGCGAAATCCCTTACGCAAAATACAGAACAATTCGCAAAAACCCCAATTCCAAAAAGAGAATTTATTAACTTTCCATGCCGCTAACGCAAAATGCAGAACAGTTCGCAAAACCCCCAATTCCAAAAAGAGAATTTATTAACTCTCCATGCCGTTAACGCAAAGTGCAGAACACTTCGCGAAATCCCTTACGCAAAATGCAGAACAATTCGCAAAAACCCCAATTCCAAAAAGAGAATTTATTAACTTTCCATGCCGCTAACGCAAAATGCAGATCAGTTCGCAAAATCCCCAATTCAAAAAAGAGAATTTATTAACTCTCGCAAAATGCAAAGTAGTGGGCCACATAAATTTCATTCACAATACTAACCAATTCCTTACGATGAGGGTTCTGTAAATTTTGTGAAGTCACGATAAATTTTCCCTCTGTTTTGTACCTACTGACAGGATTGTTTTTTCTTCCATGCATTATAGTAAAATTTCTTCCATGCATTTGGATAAATAGTAAAATTAAGAATTAAATTGTTTTTTTTGCTTTTTGAGGTGCTCTAATTAAACTTTACAATTCTAAAAACCTGTTGGGTTTAAAGTTCATACTTTTTACATTAAAAAAATTAAGGATTAAATTAATAAAACTAATATCTTAGCTGATCATTGTTAATCTTGCAAATATAAACTTTGCCTTATGTCAGACACAATACCCGACTATATACCCGGTTATATACAATAACCAGAGTTATGTGCAGAATTTACAATGGTACAAGTATAACGTCCATAAATACCAAATGGATTAAAGCTATAGAGATAAGTTTTCTCGAAAAAACCGCATTTAGAAGATTATTTTACATAAACGATTGAATGCGTATTGTTTTAATGAATTTATCTTACGAGTATATAATTTTAGAGAACAATTAATCATAAACGATAAGTATTTTATTGGCTAATTCATGTTTAAAAACATATTATTTTATGTTCATTATTACGGGTATAAACTATTTTCTGTATAACATAATATCTTCGCATGATTAGCATTAATGCCTACATAATATCAATAAAATGTAAGTATAAGAATAAATTTGACCAAAACTCAACATTTTTAGTCAAATAATGTTGTTATACAAGCATTGGCTACGAATTCATAGAACATAAATAATATAATATATCCAAAAAAAATGCTCAAAATTTTTTTTTCTAGATAATTCAACTCGTTATTACGTATTTAATATTAAATGAACAATAAGAAAACATGAAAATACAAGGATTCCTCTTTCCAATCTAAGCTTCATACCCAGAACCCGATGAATAAAGCCTTCAAGAGGGAAGATAGCTATCTATCCCTCTTAAATACAGGTTGATTAAAATAACAGCTGTAAAACTGTATAAGTTTTAAATGGTCTTAAAGCCGATTCGTTATAATATGTTGGTTTACATTATGTGAATCACTTTATTCAAAAATATATTAACATGACAGATTCGAAGACTTTTTGGTTTCTCTATATTAGACTTGATTCATTGAAATTCTTGACATGACGAACTGTCATTTTTATCAAACTATATTTAACAAACTATACGGATTATTTCATCGAAATTCGAGCCGGCTAAAATTGATTTAATCGCATTCCGAATAAAGTCATTGCTTAGAGTTTCTTAAAGAATTTTAGCAGTGTAAATATAATTGGTAATTTTCCCATACAATCGATTAGGTATTATTTTACCTATTTCACGCTGAATGGTATAAATAATCTACGTTCCGCGAACTGCCTTTTTATTATTGAAAAATGTCCGTTTTTGTTTATTCAGTACTAATACATTTACTGATAACATTGAAATACCTACATATGTACCTACAATAATTTTATCAGGGTTAACCTAGCCCGGAATTTCTTCATTTCAAATTGAAAATTTTAGAACATCCCAATCAAAAATATTATTTATCTCCATTTTGTTATTATTTAAAAAAAAAATAAATAATAATACAGTTATTAAAAGTAAATAGAAGGGAATCGAACCCGTGGTTTAGTAGTTGTTGGTTATGTACAACACTAATGGGCTACCATGCATGAGGTCGAGGGTTTGAATAGATTATATAATGTGGATTTATCTGTGTTTATTTATATACCTAAACGTTTGCAGTAATTTATAACTTTTTTATTTGTCAGACAATTATCCCAAAAACTCATTCGCATGAGGACTCATTTTTAAATGCAGGTGAAAAACTCATTAAATCTTGACAACGGTATTAATTTTGTTTGTAAACTTCAAAAGATTAGGTAAATCATGAGAAAAACGCATGGTTTTCTTTGTTGCTGTCTAGTAAACATAAGGTTTTTGATTGCATTAAAGGCACTTACTTAGGCAGTAAATTGGTTTTTAAATAAAGATGTTGATATTTTTACTAAGCATTTTACGTGATTTTGCATTTTTATTGAAGTTGGAATCTGAGAAATTCCTAAATTTGCTATTTCACGCTAAATAAAAATTGATTCTTTGGTGATAATGAAATATTTATATTCATGGATACCTTACAATAAATTATGGTACAAAAGATATCCCTAGTTTTAAGTAAAAGTGTATATAAAACGAGACTTGCACTCTGGGCGATTTTAAGTATTCAATATTTACTCATTTTTTCCCGGGGATTATAATTACTATAGTTAAATCGTTTTAAAGGAAGCCATTAAGTTCAATATCACCAGTTCTCAATTTTTCGTTGACCCTGAAAATGAAATTTTATTGTTTTATAGACTAATTGTTTATTTAAAACCAGGGATAATTATTACCTATTGTTAACAATGTTTTCCTTTTTTACATTGATTAATAACACACTTAGATTTGAACTGAACCCAAAAAATGAATGAATGACACTTCAACTCCGTCAAAACCTCCGACTCCGCCAGACGCGTATTCAGTATTTCTTTAACCGCCGGCAGAGTTGGACGTTCAGAAAACATTCAGAAATGCCTTCCTGTGTAGTGAAACCGTGTAAAAACCGTATGGATAAAATTAACAAAAAATATGGTGTTACTTTCCACATGTAAGTGTTTATTTATATTTGTTTACATAGCATAAAATAATTATTATTCAAAGAAAGTTTTCTTCTTAAATAATAGCAAACAGCCCGTCCACAAGAGAAAAAAAATCATTTTAGATGCAAGGTAAAATTAAATGTGCGAAGAGTTTAAATTTAGTTTTAAAAAAATGTAAAATATATGTTTTAAATAAGTATAGTGTAGTGTAAAATCAAAATAAGTAGTTTATAGTCAAATGTTTAGAAATAATGATATTGTAATTACTAGCTGTATCTAACGGTTTTTTTTTTATAGCTAAATAAAAAAGATACAAAAAAAAAAAAAAAATAAATCATGAACGCTCCTCGTAAGGAACGGGTTAGTATTGTATGCTGTTACTGTAACCCTATATTTAGCCCATACCTTTTGCGGTGTGTGGGCGGATGCTTGCCGGCAGTCGAAGGGCTCTGATAGGTCGACCCGTGTATTGAGGTGCGGAATATTCGTGTCATTACTTTTTAAAAATAATTTACTCTGCAAGGCAGATCTAAATGTATTATATATCAATGATGTAACATGTAACCATATTTATATCTCAGATAATTATTTGCTGATTTTGGTTTACTCGTAATTTGTATGTATGAAATAATAATCCTTATACATATATTATGGTAATGCAGGTCTGTCTTGTTTAAAAAAAATAAAAAATATATTAATTGCGCTCAACGTCATCAGTCATCATGAATTTTTATGTCGTTTTTAGAATTTATCTTAATTGATTGTATGAAACGTCACAATAACTAACCAAACGTTAATCCCCATTAATTTAATCAGATAAAATAATCCAAAAACTTTTTATCAATTGTTTATTCAATTAAGCGAAAGGGTAACAAATAGATCTTCATTATTTTCACAATCTAAGTTATCACAATAGAATTACATGGCTGGGTTGCTTTATCATTAGTTATAGTTAAAAATCGAAACTTTTAATTTTAAAATAAGAGACTTTTTAGTATGGAGAGAAGAACCAATTTTCAAAATGTTAACTATTACTTAGGATTTTTAACTTTTACTAACGATCAAACAACCCATTTGAAGAATATATTTGACCCTGATTTAACTCCTTCAGTTTTGTTTAATTTAGATATTCCTATAAAGACAATACAAAACCACAGAAACAATAATTAGAATAACTATTATAATATATTTTTATATTATCTACATCTACAAGATAATAAATACATAGAACAAAAAAGCATATATATATCTAATGCGGATTATAATAGTATTGTATACGAGGAAACTATTGTTTAGAGAAATGATACAGAGACAATAATTGAAGAGTGGAATTCCCAAACGTTCTATGTGTCAAAAATATTAAAATAAAAACGCACACAAGTTTGCATCAAATTATTACAAAAAAATAAGTTTTACCTTGTATTAATTTATCATATAGGTAACACATGATTATTCTAATGAACTGAGAACTTATGTTTACAAATTACACTGACCACCATGCACATTTTGTCAAAAAACGATTAATAATACAATAAATGTAAGATATTATTGATATCTCAACAGAGACAGAGAAATTCTGGAAACGAATGTGGGTTATCTAGGTGTTTACAGGGCTTATGACCTGTCATTGGCTGGGTTAAGTGGCCACTTGATGTACCCTTGAGGCCCATTCCTCCTATCATCTGACAACCATATATGACAAATTTTTGAAACTTCTATATATGTTGAGTTTGTACAGAAGTATCCACATTTGAGTTGGTTTTATGACAAATTTTAATACTTTTTATCTCTGGTGACATCTGTTGAGAAGATGTTTAAGCATTTTTGGCCATCTAACTTTATTGGTGTAGGTATTGTGGTGTAGGTCAGGTGGTGTAGGTCAGCCCAGCATGGGTATAATCCAGTAATTTGTCTACAAGTATTTGTATACGTTCAAAATGTTGTTGTTAACAATAAAAGTACCTTAAATATCCAGTTTTATCGAAATTAAAATCACGTTTTGGCGATTTCTCAAAAGTTAACTTCTTAAGTAACTTATGGTTTTGATTAGAATTATAGTTTTGGTTAGTTTCACCACCATTATCATCATCATCACTTCAGCCCGTAGAGGTCCACTGCTGGAGATAGGCCTCCCCCTGCCGTCTCCACTCCTCCTGATCCTGCGCCGCCCCCATCCACTGCAGACTTCCTGATGTCGTCCACCCATCTAATCGGTGGACGTCCTTGAGGCCTCTGGTTACTCGGTCTCCACACCAGAACGCGCCTCGTCCATCTGTCGTCCGTCATTTTGGCTGTGACCGGCCCATTTCCACTTCAACCGAGCAATTCGCTCCACCACGTCTCAGACTTTTGTCTGGCGTCGGATCCAATCGTTCCCTTTTCGGTTTCTTAATGTGATTCCAATCATAATTTTCTCCATGCTCCTCTGTGCAACTTGCAACTTATGGGAAGGTTGCTTGGTCAGAGTCATTGTTTCCGCGCCATAAGTAAGGACGGGTAGAATGCATTGGTTGAGTCTTGAGGGAGTTGGGGATGGAGCTTCGGAATGTAGAATTTAGCTTTCCAAAAGCCACCCAAGAGAGATTTATCCTCCTATCCACCTCGCTGGTCTGATTGCCTCTGCCGATGGTGATTTTGTGACCAAGATAAACATAGTTTTCAACTTTTTCCACAGGTAGAATTTTTCCATCTGTGTTAACGTTTGTCATCAATTTCATTATACGATAAATTAATCATAATTTATAGAATATGATACATATTTATCAGAACGTTGCTGCAGGTCAGAATTAATTATTTTATAAATTTTGTCTATCTTTGTTTACATTTACTAATTTGTTTCAATTTTATTGTATGACTGTATGTTTTCTCAATAAATAAGTAATTTTAAAAATCCTCTTCTTCTTCTCAAGAAGACCTAACGGTTTGTATTAGTCTCATACGATGCTGCCTCTTGGGAAGTCGACTTCCAACTGTCTAAATAAATAAAATATCGAATACTTTTTACGAAACAAATAGTTTGATATTAGGCACATAAACTATTGCCTTATATTGCAGTGGTTTATAATATTTTTGAAAAAAATTTAGACACTGTAACACAAACAAAACAATATACACAACTATAATAATAATTAACAAACACGTATTGAGAAAAAAAATTAGTTTTTAAGTCATAGCACTTAGAGCGATTGGAATTTTCACTTTTCAATTATATTCACCTACAATCTAAAGGTAATCGCTAGACACAAACCACTAATGACAATATTATTGTAATTATTAGATTATATTATGTTATACATGTTTTAAGTCACGTTGCCTTTTCAAAAGAAATAAGTGTTGGAATAATAATATTAATAATTGTAGCGTACCAAGTGCCCTATGCACCATTTAGAGCGGGTAAGAGACATAATGATGATTTTTAATATAAAAATTCTTCATTTTATCACAGGAAATTTTAATATAGCTAAAAATGTTAATATCTTATTTGCTTTTTATGTTTTTAAAAGCATTCAATATATTAATGTCTACTTAAACGTTTACATAAAAAAAAAAAATGTCAGGTCAGCCAAACGTCGTCGCGCGGACCATTTAATATTCCACACAGCTCCATTTTACGTATAAAGGACAGTTTGCACAAGAAACTGTACAGTTTTCTGTCCCGTTTAAAGCGTGCCAGAAATCGCAAAATCGGATGCATCAAGGAAGAGAGCAGTAAGCCAAATGGACAGATTTTCATGAAAGCAAATTAAATGCTTACCTTAATTATTTTCCATAATCCTGGATCACGATTCGAAAATTCTATAACTGAATAAATAATACAGATATTATATTTTCCTTTAATTTCCAACTGAATCAGTATTTTTGGTGGTAAATAAATATTTTAAAACCTTCAGAAATGGAAGCAAGTTAAAAACTTGAAAAAAGTTAAAACAATGTCGGAGTTAGTGCCTTCTTCCTTGGAGCAGTCGAAATTTAGTTAAAATGATTGTTCACTTATATTCCGCATTAAGGCGTGAACACACACTGCGAACATTTTATTGCACAAACAAATAATAATAAAATCATTAAATGATGATAATAATAGTCATACTTTGAAGTACACCGGTTTAAAGTTGCCTCACCGAAGTCATACATAAATGTTGTAATATTTTATTTTAAAACCAACAAACGGAGCTCTATAATGATAAATGAAAAACCTTGTCTAAATAAGTCTATATTATTTATGGTCCCTTCGAACAAGAATTACAGAGAATTGACATTCAATACTTGAAAAATACTACCGCGTCTGTGTCTGTTACCCACTACGTCACTAACTACGTCATCAATAGACATCTACGTCATCACTAGACATCTACGTCATCACTAGTCATCTACGTCACACATTTCGTGTATTGGCCTAGGTGCTGGAGTCTTAAGACGGTGGAATTTAATAATAAGTGGTGTTATCAAATTAACCCTAGGAAGCGTGTATTTTTAGAAAATTTGAATGGAAACGCCCCTTCTATTGAATTCTTGTTCGAAGATAGTACTTATCTAAATAGGTACCCTGACTGCACTCAATGTGCAACTCAAAAAGTCAACTTTTGGGAAATTGCAACAATGTGATTTTGATTATGGTGCTGATTCATTGAAAATATTTTTTCAAAGTAAGAAGATGCGCTGCCACGTGATCGCAGCCGATTCTCCATACAATCGTAGTCCTTGATTTTCTTCCTGTAATTTCGCACTTGCACTAGAGCAAAAGCCTCACCTTTGAAATCATTGTAGTTTAGGAGACGCCTTTTAGTAATTTCTGGCTGTATTGCTTCAACTTATGTTACTACATAAATTTATATATATATATATATATATATATTTATTTATTTATATATAAGGGTTGGTACCAGAACTCCATTATGAACCCTTACGTATGGTAGTGAAGCGTGGTGTTGGAAAAAGAAGGACGAAAGTAGATTGAATGCAGTTGAAATGCGATCTCTCAGGCGAATGTGTGGTGAGACTATGTATGATAGGTGTACAAATGTCGAAATTAGAGCAGAGTGCAAGGCTGAGACAAGCATTATCGACAAAATTAAGAAAGGTCTTTTACGATGGTTCGGTTCGGTCATGTAGAGCGAATGGATGATGAAAGAACGGCTAAAAAAATATATATGTTGCGACTGTGCCTGGATGTAGAAATCGAGGAGAGCCGAGAAAGACATGGCATGATCAAGTAAAACAAGTGCTTGAAAGTGGGCATGTAAGAAGTCGGAATAATCGACGTGCGTGCATGAGAAGATGTATGAATGTGGAGGAAGCAAGAGAAGTGTGCCAGGACAGAGTGGTGTGGCGTTTTATCCCCTCAGCCTAACCCTTCGGGGAAATGGCGTGATGGTTAGTTAGTTAGTTAGTTAGTTTAGTTATATATATATTGATAGAGTGTCAACATAAAATATGTTGAAGAAATACAGGAAACCTCGACTAAAAATCATTGAAATACTTTTCTGAAAAACGGAGATTTTAAAAAAGAGACATTGAGACTTTTTGAGAATAGAGATGAGATTTATATTAGGTTTGTTTTTTAAACAATTATTATCATGAATGTGAACAATTTTAATATTTCGAGTGCCACCCAACTCACGTAAACAACTGTTGACAACAATGAAGAGGCTTAATTGTATTTGATTTATTCTGATCGCATTAGTTTGAAAGAGCATATGGATTATACAGGGCTTTGACCTGTCATTAGCTGGGTTAAGTGGTCATTTGATGTATTACAGCATTCCCCATTCCGTTTAGTATATTAAGGAAAGCCCCACGATTTCCCTATACCATTTTACGACTATTTTGTCATTTTTCTATCCAGTACAACTCTACCACTTTTTAAAAGCTAAATACGAATGATTATAACGAAAAAGAGAAGGTTTGACGAACATATATGTGCCCCTATCACTGTTTCTTCTAAGACACCTATTCTCAAAACTCAGAAGTCTGCTATCTTGGGCCCTGGTTAGGTGCTACGATTCGCAGCCATAGAGGAGAACAGGTGTGATGCAGGAGTTATAAGATTTTTAGGTGTGCGGTGGTTTGACTTTGTAAGGAACACAGAGGTGAGGCAACGGAAACAGCAACCCTCGGTATCTACTGTCGTCCGGCGAAGGCGTTTCGGCTGGCTAGGCCATATACTACGTATGCCTCTCGAGAGCTTTAACCATGCTTGCCTATTTTACAAGGCATCAGGTTCTCGGCGTCCTGGTCGTCCGCCGTTGACAATTCGTCGGCAGTTTGCGTCAGAGCTGCGGGACGTGGACTTGACTTGGGAGATGCACGGGAGCTGGCGGCCGATCGCTTGGCCTGGAGGCAGTTCGTGGATTGCATATGCTCCACATAGGGAGCGGATATGTTATGATGATCACTGTTTCAGCTTTTCAACACATTCCTCCCGACCTGTGCAGGGGCTGGCTGGCACAAATGTTTAGTGATATTAATAATTCTACCCCTTTTTGTCGTTAGTCGCAACTACCTCCTTTGCCGCATCTCCGGCTGAGTCCAGGCTAAAGGAGTTGAAAGGACTAATAAGAAGGGATAATTAAGGGATTTAAATCTTACTCCCAAGCATCCTAAACGCCTAGTATCTGATTTCCATATTTGCCAGATTTTAGATATACAATTATACAATGTAGTTAGTGTTTGCTTCGCTTCACACGCGAAATCTCCTCGCCATCTGTTGACGAAAGCGCTAATCATTTTACCAAAAATCTAGTCGAATCTATAGGTTACAGGAATTTCGTTGAATTAGTGACTCTAAGAAACTCAGTAAGTAGTCTGAATACTTTAAAGTCAATAAGTAATAATAATAATAATCATAATATTGTTAATAAATCACTATTGTTACTAATTATTGTTATCAGATGATAATGAAATACAGGCTTACAGAAAATATTATTGCATAAAATATTTAGAATTCCACTAAATCTCAGTACATAAAATGTCTTATCAAATCTGTATTTCATTTAAAATATTCTAGTTTAGCCGACAAAAGATCAAGTGCTCGTTAGGTAATCGATTCATCAAAAAATACTGATTAATTTATACCTACTTATGATTGTTTTCTCGATAAATACGTGCGTACATTTTTTTGTTGTTTTCTGATTAGATATAAGAAAGGTTTATCTCATCTGTTTCAATGGTCATTCAGTCGAAATGATGATCTGAGATCAAAGTTTCAATGGAAATTATACGTAATGTTTATTTGGAATGGCCTGAAGTAAAATGAAAACTTGATGAGATTTTTATCTTGATAGCGATTTATATCTCTAACTAGAATTAATTACTTAGAAAAATAACATAAAACAACACTAGGTAATTTTCAAATATTTTTATTTAATTTATATTAGTACATAAAAAAAACTTAAGTGTACAACCATTTATGTAATTTATCCGTTCCTAATGGTGCATTGGAACACCATGTGCAGTGCATCTTGATTATTTTTATTACATGAAGACCAGCTGGTCAGTTTAACGCCAGCCAGTTCAGTATTGAAACATTTTTATGTAAAACATTTTTTAATAAATGTTTCTTATTGAGACCCATTAGGAATTGAACCCATGACTTCATGCATGGTTATTAGGGTGTGTCACGCTCCATAGTAAAAAAATAAATATGTTTTATTTTGGCGAGATAGGTCTCAAAAATTGTATTACGTATACAGAATTAATAAAAGAAAATACAATTTAAATAAAAAAAAATTAACTTTGGCTCGCTAAAATGGATTTAAATTCTGAAAAATTATTAAATTATCGGTCAGAGAAAAAAAAATTAATAACTTACAATCGCGTTTCAAAAATACACATATTTAGCGTGTCTTTTGACAGAAGTTTGACAGACTGCACAGTTTTTCTGAACAAGAAACTGTGTAGTTTTTCTGAACAAGAAACTGTCTCATATAAAGTGGCATTAGTCTGTTTGGCACAAAAATTAAAGAATTTAACTTTTTTTTTTAATGAAAGTTTTACACTATTTTAAAACTATTAATGGATAGTATACAAAAAAAAATAATGAAAAAATACAAAACTAGCAGTAAAAAGTTATTTAGAAAATATATTTTAAAAGTAAGTTTTTTTTTTGAAATTTTCAAAACTTTGGGGCATTTTAGGCGAGCCAAAATTTCTTATTTTTAGAGTAAAACGCAACTTTTGAGACCTATACCGTTTTTGTATTCGAAAATTGAAAAAAACGACACACCCTAATGGTTATATTAGATGTAATACATTGATCATTTGTTTTCAGGAAGGGAACGGACTCGTGAACCTCGCCTACTCACTGTCAGGGGAGGAGAAGCTGAATGGACTGTCAGCCAAATTCGAACCACCGCCATCAGACTCACAGACAGCAATGCGGACAAACAAGTAAGAACATTACCCTGAGGCTTCGACGAAGTATTCATGAGGCCAGCGTTAGAAATTTGGTGTTCGAAGATGATGTTCTTAGAAATTTATTTATTTATTTAAAGGTAATAACTTAACATTGTACTTTTTTAATTCACGTCCGTTTGCTTTAATTAACTTTTTATCACAATTTTTGTTTACTTTGGCGAAATAAAAATTTCATCAAACCAACCAATAAAATTAAAGTGTAAAAATAAAGAAAAATCAATACTTACAAATGCATATTTCTATATGTACATATCGCGTTCTGTCCCTCCCCTCTTTTCCCTAATCCCCCTTCTCCATTGAGACCCTGACCGCGGATGCACGGGTGGGTGTCTTGGGTTCTCGGGATGGGGGGCCTGGCGAGGCGGGATACCGGTTCTCCACACGGGTGGTTCTGTATAAATTACTTTTTGTTTACTAATAAAATAATGATCGGGGTAGAAACTAACATCCCTACCACTGTTGATTTGGACCGACTCTGGTTGGTTTGTGTGATGGAAACAATGACAATTATAATGCATAAGCCGAGACGGTGGTAGGGGTACAATGAAAGCATTTGTTCGCGTACATAATCGTAAATTCATCCGTTTTCACACTAACAATCTTAAAATCGCGGTTTTAGCTTGTTGAAAAAATCGGTAGAGTTGGTTGGACTGAAAAAAAGACTCAATAGTCTTGAAAGCAGTCTTAGGGAAAGGGTGGGGCTTTCATTGTACATATCCGATTCGATTCATGGCTGATCGTTCTACCTAGGAACTTTAGAGAGGAAAAATAATAAAAGTAAAAAATAAGGAATTTGTTTTTTACTTATTTTTCTTTAGCCAACGCAAAGGTGCAAGTATTTTTTTTCTGTTACGATAGTGTAAAAATGTTTCATGCTTTGTATGAAAATAATTTAATAAAAAGTTAAAAGTAAAAGTAAGTGCAAGGCTGAGATAAGCATTATCGACAAAATTCAGAAAGGGCTTTTTACGATGGTTTGGTCATGTGGAGCGAATGAGTGGTGAAAGAACGGCTAAAAGAAGTTTTAATGCAAGTTTATGTTTACTACGCTGCGCTTGTTTGTCGATGACGACGCAGATGGGGTGTCTCATGAGATAAATTTCGGATTAAAATTCTACAATTGCGCATAATTAATTTTGTTTATTACTCACTGCTGGGGATTATCGTAGATGATAAGTATTTTAATCCATTGTCAAGTTGAAATTTCTCCAAAATTAACAATAGTAAATTTCTAAATTACCTTTGTGCTAATATTTTGATAGATAAGGCAGGATTTACTGTGTTTACAGCCTGATATACATAGATGTAAGAAGAAAAAAACAACAATTAGATACTTAACATTTTTTTCTTTGAATTCAAGAAAAAAAAACTCTTTACCTAATTTTCATTGAAGTCAGAATGGAAGGTGGAAATACTGATGAAGATAAACTTGAAGTCAGCCTGGCAGCCTAGAGAAATCGCTTAAATTCTGAAGATATAAGTTAAATACACACGTGCGTTGATCACAGAAACTTCTAACATAATAAGCGGTGGTCAAAAAATTAAATTTACTTCGATTTATTATGTAAGATGCGGTCTGATGTTTGCAGTAAGCAGACGTGATGGCTCAGACGTATTGTAACGTACTGTTTGAATCTGCCCTCACACAATTAGATATATATAGACAACAGACGTATGGTGTGTGTCGGTAGCAGAATGGACAGAGACGATGGGTAGTCTGGATAGGTTAAGATGAAAGGAAGGAAATTACAGGGGTGATTTCTTCCCAGAATAACAGGGAACAAACTATCTGCAATAATTATTACCCTCAGCAAACCCACCAGCTCAACTGGGTCTTCTGGAAGGATCTAGTAGATTCTAGTGATACCTACGTGTAGCAAAAGAAGAAGAATGGAAATCGTCAGATGTCTCCAATTTTTTTCCGTGTTATTCTTGCGTCTGTGATATGATTGCCGCTAATATTTTGTCATTTTATTACAGGGAGGCGAGGAGGTTGAGAGGCCGATGTGGACCAACAGTCTCGACCTCCTCATGTCTTGTATCTCCCTATCCGTGGGTCTCGGGAATATCTGGAGGTTTCCCTTCACGGCGTACGAGAATGGAGGAGGGGCCTTCCTTATTCCCTATATCATAGTACTCATCCTTATCGGGAAACCTATGTACTATATGGAGATGGCCATAGCCCAATTCACTAGCAGAAACAATGTCAGGATGTGGGTCGTCTCTCCAGCCATGAAGGGTAAAATAAATCATCAGCATTTTGTCATAAGAAAAATATTTTTTTTTCCTGAATATTAAATGCTCATAGGCTGTCATTTTCCCAGGTGTGGGAGTTGGTCAGTTGATTGCCACCGCCTCCATAGTGTCGTACTACGTGTCCCTGATGGGTCTGACGCTGTTCTACCTGGCCATGTCCTTCAGCGAGGAGCTCCCGTGGGCGTACTGCCGCCCGGAGTGGGAGGAAGAGTGCTTCTCTGCCGCGGACAAGAACAACACCAACGGCGCCAACAAGACTAGCAGCTCTGAGCTGTACTTTGTGTTAGTTCCCAGCATATTTGGTGCATTGTCCTACCAACCAATCAACGCCAACGCCTCCATAGTGTCGTACTACCTGCCTCTGATGGGGTTGATGTAGTTCTACCTGTCCATGTCCATATTGCTTTACTATGATTTATGATATACATTATGATACATGTCATGATAGTAAAATACGCGTTTTTTTCAGGAAGGAAGTGTTAAGACAAATACCGGACATCGAAAACGGAATAGGTAAGTTAATAAACTGTTTTTTGTCGTAAATTTAATGACAAGCGATGAATTTCGTCAAATAAGTGTTAACAAAACACCTATACACACTTTATCGATTATAATATTGGATGCTTCATTCACAGGTGTTCCGGATTGGAGGCTTACTTTGTGCCTTCTGTCTTCCTGGTTTGTTGTGTTTCTGGTGATGATCAAGGGAGTGAAGAGCTCTGGAAAGGCAGCTTATTTCCTGGCCATCTTCCCTTACATTGTAATGTTCGCCCTTCTGATCAGGTTAGTTTCGTTTAACTCTTTGGCTTAGGTCATGATTCATCATTGTATGAGAGTACCTTGATGTCAAAATTCCCGATTCTGAAGTGACTTGAGGTTCTACGCCAATTATTCTTTAATCACTATGACTGATTTAGTATCTCTGCGATTTTTGCAAGCTGCCACAAAAATCACCGTGTTTTTAAATAATGTTGTTTAATGTTTAAATCAGTGTGTTTAATTTGTTTTTTCTTTCAGAGCTGTAACTTTGGAAGGTGCTGTAAATGGCATTATTTTCTTCATCAAGCCACAGTGGGAGCAGTTATATAATCCTAAGGTTTGTTTTAACTGAAAATAATACCAATCGTTTTTTGAATAAGGTTTCTCTCTCATGCTGTGCTGGAAAAATTCAATTATGTTTGTCAAAATGTCGTTCAGTTTCTGATCAATTTCTATTGTGATATCTAATTTCCCTGAATCCTCTTCTTATACTTTTCAGGTATGGTATGCTGCAACAACACAAGTATTCTTCTCACTTTCCGTCTGTTGTGGCTCTATTGTCATGTTTTCTTCCTACAACCAATTCACACACAAAGTTTACAGGTAAATAACCCATATTTCAAATTTAAAGTTTTGTTTTTAGATGATTGGTTATTGTTTATATTCTTACTGAATCTCGGATTTCTTTAAATGTCACCTAACGACAAAATGTTTCCTACAGGACCGCCATGATTGTGACCACTTTGATACCTTCACAAGTCTCCTTGCCGGGTTCACCATATTCGGTATCCTCGGGAACTTGGCTCATATCCTGATGCCATCTCCAAGTTCGACTGGGTTCCTCAGGTAATGACAAGATTTCACTTTCAAGTCAATACCAATTACTAAATTGATTCTACTGACTTTGAATCTTTGCAGCTGTTTGCAGTTTTGTTTTTCTTGATGTTATTTGTCCTGGGACTGGGGAGTGCAGTATCCCTCCAGAGTGCTATAGTCACAGCACTCACGGACAGGTTCAAAACCAGAAAGTACTGGCAGATGGCACTCATTGCTTGTATCTGTGGATTCCTCATTGGCTTGGTCTATGTTACTCCCGTAAGTACCCTATCGTGACCTTGTCTAGATTATGATATTATATTTTTCTTAAGTATTTTGAAGACCTATATTGAAATGGTGTGTTTTAAGGGAGGTCAACATATTTTAACTCTGGTAGATGAATTTCCTGGTACGTTTCTGATACTTGGAATGGCCATCGGTGAAATCATCGGTGTCTTCTGGATTTATGGTAAGTGTTGCTTCAATTTCTACAACCTTTATATATCCCATAGCTTTCTTACGCGATATTTGACGCAGAAAGACGCACGTTTAGGTTTCCAAAAAACTATAACGGAAGTTTTTTTGCTATATTATTCTTCTTAGATACCTTTTCAAAAATGGTTGAGACCTACTTTCGACTATTCAATGTTGTTATTGCCATTTTTTTTATAGTACAAATAAGTATTTTTGATATTTCTTAAATGTGATAAAATGTGTTATAGGTTTGGAAAACTTCTGTGAGGACTTGGAGTTTATGACGGGAGTGATAGTGACCAAGTACTGGAGGTGGTGTTGGGGCCTCATCACTCCCGTCATCATGCTGTTCGTGTTCATCTACGCCTTCATCAGCCTCCGGAGGACCACCTACGGGGACTACGTGCTGCCCATGAAGGCCTACGCCTCTGGCTGGGCGGCCTTCGCCGTGGGCATGTTGCAGCTCCCCATTTGGGCCACCGTTTGCTTTATCACCAAGAAGAACGGAGGATGGGCAGAGGTAAGGGCATTGACCAAGGAAAACTACTTATAAATACACTTATACGCCAGTACAGTCCTATAACGCCTTTTATCATCGTCTCCGGCTATACAACCCACTAAGGGTCCTCCAGGAAACTTCTCCATTCGCTTCTGTCTCCGGCTGTTTCTTTTCAGTTTCTGATGTCCAAGGATACGGGTTTCTTCTCTACACAATTCAACCGCCTTGATTTAGGTTTTCCTATACTTCTTTGACCCATCGCGATTGGATTCGAGCCTGTATCAACAATATTCGAAATTAAAAAAATACTTATTGTAAAAGTTTTATGTGGCCCCCCCTTGCTTACTAAAAAATAAATAAATAAAAATTGAGCAAATATGTGCAAAGATTTTATATGTATTCATAAACTAGAGTGATTATACTTAAATATCACATTCAAATCTAAGCTTGGACGGATTTGGAAGTAAACTATAACTCAACGTTTAAAAAAAATATCGTAAATCGTCAATATTCCGATTGATAGCTAAAAAAAATCATTTAAAAAAAAAGCAAACATAATTAAAATAAAATTACTCAAAATACATAATACATACTGAAAAGTATCGGATCGGAAAAAATACCTGTTATGTCGTTGAAAATACCCAAAAATTTGGAAACAATTGCCGGTTGATGTCGGAAAAAGTTTTTTTCACTGACCTTGTAGTGAAATCATGCAGTTGATTGCAGTGGCAGATAGTCAAAATATAACATGAGACAGCTCAAAAAGACCGAGAGAAAGTTACCTTTTTAGACACTGACACTTTATTACCCAAAAAACTCGGTCACATTAGTATTATACTCGATGTGACACTAGTGAGATTCTGAAAAAAAATTATTAAAAGGCCCAATGACTTTTTTTAAATTTGGAAACATGTCCCGTCAAAATTTCAATCTGATATTCCTCAACATAATAAATCCAATCTGATGGTCAAGCAAAGCATTATCCTTTTGAAGTCCACATCTCAACATATTTCTTTTAAGTTTGGGAATCTTAATATTACTTTCCGATTCTCGCTTGGCTCAATGACTTCTGCCATAAAGTGGGTCAGAAAAATCGTAGCGTTTTGTAATTTGTTTTAATGACTCTATGTAAAACATTAAGCAGAAGTCAGTGATTTCAGTTTTTGGTTCAGGAATTTCTTGTGCTAATTCTTCAATTGATGACTGTGCAGTTACTCCTAAATATATTTTAGGGGCAAAAAAAAACTTGGATTACCGTTCTATTCGTTTTCGGTATTTTACAAAATCATGTAGTTGCGGCTATATTAATTTATATTTCAAAAATATGCGCGTGAGTAAGTTTTTAAATTTTACGAAGTGACAGATTTTCGCGCGGTTTTCGCGTCAGTTACGGGTGAAAAAAGTGCAACATGCGAAGAAAACTTCTTGGATGCCCTCCATGAAGAATTTTTTGTTTGGGGAAAATGTTTAAATAGACTCCAAAAATAACGCATAACATTTTGAGTCGTGTAACATGGCGCGCCTCTAAAGTAACGTAAAATGTTACAAAAGTAACATTCTGGCAACCCTGAATCATGTGACTAACTTGAGTGGTGGGGAAATGATGCTCTGATATATGTGTTCGAGAAACAATAACACTATATAGTCGTCTCTCTTATTTCATTTTTATATTTCTTTCCGATTCTCGCTATGTGCATCGGTGGCTAAGCACATCTTCAGCCTCTACTCTCTCAACGGCACATACCGCTGGCTATCCAAAAAGCAAGGTGACATGGCTAAGAAGCGATGTAGTTAGTAATGAAAAACTAATATTTAAATGTGAGCTGTGAACAACATAGATTATTACTGTGTATTCTAGTATTGTGTTTTGGATGAAATCATATTGAAAATTATTGCACACTGCTGGCGCAAATTATGTTTTCTTTTTTTCGGAAGAAATTTACCAATCTGAAATTTAATCAAACCTCAAGGTTATTGCCATCTAAAAAATTCAGCTTTATAAAAAAAAATTGATGACATTCAATACAAAACTCTGTTTATTTATGATAAATGTAAAATATATTTTCTTTAATTGTTTGTTAATCTAATTTAGTGATAAATTAAACAAATAAAATACAATTACTTTACCAACAATTAAGTCAACATTTTTATCAAAGAGTCACATTCAATCATTCTTTTGTAAAAATAAATATTTCGGTTACAAAAATATTTATTATTTCAAAAACTTGTTCTATGGAATATTAATAATATTTGAAAATAATCAAGACTTGAATCTGTAAATCAAAAATGAGATTTAAAAATAATTCAATATTGATAAGCATCTATATTGATTTTTTATGAAATGTACATAATTTCTTACCTAAATATTTTCAATATTAAATGGATGTGATTAGTTTTGAACGCACACAACTCAATAAGCAAATCTAGTGAATATTATGTTAGCTCTTCACTCTTTCAAAGAACTTCAGAAAGTCAATCAAAGTTCAGGTAGTGTCTTGTGAAGTAGTACGAAGCGATTTAAAATATTACAACATTCCGTCAACTTTGGTGAAATTCTTTCAACTTCACGAGAGTTTGGACCTAGCATTATAAAATAGACACTTTACTCACTATTTTTTTTACTTCATTTCATAACTCGCATGAACATTAGTTTTTATTGTAATTAGTATAAGGCCTGATGCCTGATACATTATTTTTTTTTTTCTGAAAATGAAAAGTAGCAAACATTAAATGAAAAATCTCGAAACTGTAATTGCTATCAGTTCGCCAATCGGTCACACAAAATATTTTAAATTTTGGCGTTCACGATTTATGTATTATTTGTTTATTTTACTACTTCTACTTTACTTTATCTCCACCCAATGGTGCATAGGTGCAATGCTTGATATTTTTTTCAAAATTCTACTGTTTACTTTATTTAATACTAAACGACTTACAAAAAGAACGTTATTCCGATAATCTGCAGTTCCTCAATATTATAACTGGTACCAATATTTGATGGTAACCGTTTTAATTAATTGACCGATCGATACCTACTCGAATCGAAATGGCATCAATGATTTTAGGATTTTTCATAACTCTTTTGCGTACTTATATTTAAAAAAAAACATGAAACAGGCGTGTTATTAGATATAAGTTTAAAATGATGTAATAAATATATACTCCTTAATATAATTTATACATAATATATTATTATTGTTAATATAATATTTGAGGTAAAACTGTTTTACACTTGCCTTTCAAACAAGATTTTGAAAGCTGAAGAAATTACTCAAAGTGTTTTATCTCTGTGTATTTAAGATTGTTATTATTTTAAAAAAAGTATAATATTATAAAAATGTGACATATTTTGAAGTTTCTTATACATACTTATAATGACTTCCATTTCATGCTTTTACCCCAGAAATCATCTGTAAAGATAATCTAAATAAAAATAAAAAAAATCATTTCATTTAACGATAATTACAAACATAATTTGAACCGGGCTGTGATCAGGTTCTCGGCGTCCTGGTCGTCCACTGTTGACAACTCATCGGCAGTTTGCGTCAGAGCTGCGGGACGTGGACTTGACTTGGGAGGATGCATGGGAGCTGGCGGCCGATCGCACGGGCTGGAGACAGTTTGTGGATTCCATATGCTCCACATAGGGAGCGGATATGGTATGATGATGATGGTAGAGTCGCAGACTCCAGATTGGAATCTCTAGGTTCTAATCTCACTTCAGCACAACTGGTTTCCTGCTTTCTTTCACAGTTATTTCCAACTATTTGAAAGCTAAAATGTAAATATTTTGAGTATGTATATCGAGAAAAAACGTACCTTTCTTAACGTTAACTTTTGTGATTATTAGCCGATTGATTAATGAATATTGTGAGTCGAGGTAGAAATATAAATACCAATTTTGTATTAATCTACATCAGACTTAGGTTTGAATTTATTTAATTTTAGTAACCTAGGTATGATAATTTAACAGTATGTGACAATGACTCTCTTTCAATGAAAGACAAAGCATATTTTAATTAAATTGTGTATAAAATTATATTTTTTACTTACCTACTTACAATATACTTCTTGCAATATGTCTCAATCTACACTAGTGTTAATTTTTTTTCTTCCTTCATGTATAGGTACCTACATTACTTCAGAAAATATAAAACTATAACCACTACTGCTTTACCTTATCTCCACCAAACGGTGCATAGGGCACTGCATTGGTACACCGAGTGCAGTGTATCTTGATCATTTGTTACACGAAGGCAAGACGACCAGTCTTACGCGTCAGCGCCGGTCCAAGATACCACGGATAAAATATTTTATGTGAGAAATAAATATTTCATATTGAACATCGGGAATCGAACCCGCGATCTCATGTATGGCAGCACAACGCGATACCGAGGCGGACAACTACTACTACTTTCCCTTACCCACGTCTAATGGTGCATAGGGCAGCGCATTGGAAATAATAAAAATCCGATCCGATCGCTTGGCCTGGAGGCAGTTTGTGGATTCCATATGCTCCACATAGGGAGCGGATATGGTATGATGATGATGATGATCCAAAAATATTCCATATAAAACTCGATGTACAAGCGGGAAACCAGTGAATGTACATAATATTTGGAGTCGATTTTGTAAATTTTTATTTTTTATTTGACGCATAGTTTTCGAGAAAATTGAGAACCTACGAAGTTGATTTTTTTTTTTGAATTTTTTTGTAAATTGTAATCAAATATCATGTATTTAGTCAAATTAATACTAACCATAAATAAAACAAAATAAATTGTAGTTATTTTTTAGATACAATATAACATAATCTATGTTGATCTACATAATTATAACAGTGCAGAAAACATTGAAATTAATCGAATATAAATACAATATTATGATTAAACAAAACAAAAAACAAAATTAACCTGAACAATCTTTTTGATTATAAAAAATGTAAAAAGCAGAGATTTGACATCCTAAAATATTTTTTCATATATATATTTCTGAATAGTATAGCTATATATCAACTTTTTACATTTATACACATTACACAACGGTCCGGGTATTTTTCCCAAGTTTTTACTAAGCCCTTTTAGACAAAAAATTGTAGGTGAACGAACTAAGCATAAACGACAATTTCTATTTAAATATTGAAAAAAAAATATGCATCGCAACTAGCGGATCAGATTTCCGTAATCACAGTTTCACAAATTATTGCTACAATGCTACTGTATTTTTTTTTTGTATACGTGATGATAATGATTAATCAAATGACCTCATTAAATTTGATTTTAATTATTAGATATGAAAACATTTCTTAGCTTTCTTTAAATAAACTACATTACAATTTAATAAGTCCATGTTGTACAAAAAGCTAAAGTTAGTATTAAATTACTATTTTTTCTTACTCAAGCTCAATAGAAGGTAAAAAAAAAAGCGACATTGAAATAAATTTTAACCCCTACAATATTTTGTCGGGCGGCACACACAAGAAATAACACACTTAATATCAATCCGTCCGATATTAAAATTATTTAGACACAGACTTGATCGTTTTAAACACAAGAAATCATATCCATGCATTAAAAAGGTATCTGGACAAAACATGTCCATTATTTATGTCACCGGCATGGAATAATCTTATATTTTCTTAAGAATAATTTGGCTTTGAGTTCTTATGCAAAAATATAAATAAAATTATCAGCGCCCTTATTCGTTACTCGTGTTTCTATAGGAGCCATTGAGCGAATAAAAAACATGCTTGACAACACCTAACTTTAACATATCCCGTTTTCTTCTGGCTTGGTCCTTGAATATCATCCACTCTAGATAGACTTTAGAATCCTTTGGGCCCCATCCTGATGTTGGACTAAACAGGGACCTTACCGTCTGGAACAAAATATGTTTTATATTATTGATATCCCAACAGAGACAGAGAAACTCTGGAAACAAATGTGGATTATCCACGTTGTGTTGTATCATTGTGTTGTCCACGTAATTGGTGTTATGTTCTATATGTTACCTCAATTCGAAAATTCTTTGTTAATTTGTAACAAACATAGCTCTGTGTGTATAACATTAAAATATAAATAAATAAATCTAGGCGTTTACAGGGCTTATGAACTGTCATTGGCTGGGTTAAGTGGTCACTTGATGTATTACAACATTCCCCATTCCGCCCATCATCTGATAACCATATGTATATATATGACAAATTTTTGAAACTTGTATATATTGAACTCGCGTTCGTAATATCACATAACAAGTGATTTTCTCACTGGTGACATATGTTGAGAAGATTGTTAAGCATTTTTTAGCAATCAATCTTTATGGTGTAGGTAAGGCTCATCCGAACTTAATTACTTACTAGAAGACGCCTGAAGATGTCTCTCCAATTATTATTTGCTTTATATTTTAACCAGTAAATCTTTTTTAACAACATTTTGAATGTGTACAAATACTTGTAGACAAATAACCATATAATCCAGTAATTTGTCTACAAGTACTTGTACACATTCAAAATGTTGTTGAAAAATATATTCGTTTTAAATTCTAAGTTCCAATACAAAACTAAAATATTTATATTAATTTGTCTATATCTTCGACTTACAGCTAAAATCCATTGAAGAGTTAATAATACAATGCGCCGAAACACCATAAGAAATAAAAAAGTGAAATTTAGCTTAAAATAAGTAGAAGGTACAAAACTGTATGGACGTAATTTTCCCACAGAAAAGTTGGTTCTAGAAAACTGGAAATTATTTCTGGTTAACTAAATACCAGTTTTCTATATGATATTTTTATCCAAATTTGTAGTACTTTTTAGTTATTTTTTGTCAATTTGGAACAGCACCACTGGTTTAGTAATAAAACTTTGTAAAAGATACCTACCCTAATTGTACTGGATTCTCTCTGTATGTAAACTATAATTCCCCAAACTGGTAATTGTATAAGTCCAAATGCTGCCAACACCCATCCCGAAACTGAAAAAAATGGGGTTTGATTAATATTAATAGTTAATATCCGGTGAGGCTAAAAATAATGAAATGTGTTTATTTCTTTTAATTAATTGCCTTTTTATTCTAAATCCTTGTTTATTCCATCGTAGTTATGCCGCTTATATGACGGTAATCGGTATATTATCAACGAAATTTTAACAATTAATTACTGTCATCTACGAACCATATTTATGTAGATAAGTTGGTAATCTGGGCCGAGGTCAATACAAGCGTTTATCGACACTGTATCGACGTTTTTCTATGGATTTTCATCAATACAATCCTGATAAATGCTTTTGCCGATGTAACCTACATGTTGACATACCTAAAGAGAAAAAAGATAACTAAATTTTGCTAAAAAAAAAAATATTAATGAAATTTGTCCTTACTATAAGCGCTAAGTGGATATGCATTATTCATATATTTCAGTATCTCGAGGCTCGCCAAGGCATACAGGAACACAGTGGTCATCACAAATGGTGTTATTATTCCCCAGCACCATCTCAAGTAGAACGACACCCTTTTGCCGGTCATAAACTCTATATCCTCACAGAAATCTTCCAAACCTAAACATATTAGGAAGAGAAAAATAATTATCAATAATGTGGCAATGGATATTACAGATTCTGGTGCAGTTTGCAAACTGACCCGAATAAAGCGAAAATTGTATGGAATATTGAATGGTCCGCGCGACGACGTTTGGCTGACCTGACAATTAATGTTTTTATATAAACGTTTAAGTAGATATTGATATATTTAATGCTTTAAAAACATAAAAAATCAATAGCGTATTTACATTATTAGCTATGTTAACAATTCCCTGGGTGTAAACATACGATAATAACTTATGATCACGCTTAAAAAATATACATATTTAGCGTGTCTTATGGCAGACTGTAGGTAAAGTTTTCTGAACAAGAAACTGTACAGTTTTCGGTTACAAGGCAATCTGTAGGCGCAATCAATAATAAACGCCACTAAAATCTAATTAATTTTCCAAGTTCATCTAAATATATTATTATACTTATGCTTAATGGAAAATTCACAATGTAAAATGTACATATCTGTATTATTGATATTTAAATAAATAAATCTCTCCAAATCCACAAACAAAATGTTAGATTAACTTGTGGAAAATGTGTATAGTTTCTTTTGTTTCTACTGAATATTATTGGTGACCGAAGATTAGGTAAGTACCTACTTATTGCCTTGTATAAACAAACCCTTGGTAGGTATATTCAGTTATTCTCAAATGTACATAAATGTATGAAATGTGCATTGAAAACGCATTATGTAACTAATTACTACATTGCAATATCATATTTTCAAAATAAAAAAACATAAGGACAGAGAAGTAAAAGGTCTCATATTGCTAGGTATAAAAAGTGATTCATACCTAATTAAATATATTTATGATTTAAATTTTTTTTAAACTGGTTTTTAGAATACATACTAAAATGAGTATGAAACATAAAAAATAGCATAAATATATTTTACAAACCGTATATCCAGATGATTCCAACTAGTTCAGCTAATGCCAGACCCAATACGAGAAAAGTGCCTCCGAAATAATCAACGAGATTCAAAATATGTTGGCCACCCTGTAAATTAAAGGCATGATACGTGATGAATGCAGTGTATTTTGATAATATTATTTGATCTCATAAAATAAGTGATTTACAGGTGTGATGTAGACAAGTCCAGGTATAAACGTGATGATGCAAGATAGAAGTGCAATCTTCCAATATGAGAATTGTTTGAAACGGTCCGACAGAACGGTGACTATTGAGCTTTGATAGGACACAGCACTTCCAAGCCCCAAGACCCAGAGCATTGCAAAGAAGAGAGCGGAGAAAATCTGAAATTAGAGCCCCCGCAGACTACAGACTTTCTATCGGGCGATAGTTCAGTCGGGCCTTTAACTTTGCCTCAGTATGGAGATGTATGCAAGTGCGCATACTACAACGATCCGGTATCGGCCGATTGCTAAGTTTAATAGGCCTTGCGATTGCCTTTAAACTATCCTATCGATAAACTATCGGCCGATAGCTTAATAAGTATGGCGCTCTTCCACGCGCGCACACTTGCCGATCGTTTAATCGGGCGATAGCTTTCTCCTTCGTAGTATTGCAGCAATAATAACTTTTCTTGACAATATTGTTCCAACATTCATTGCGACCGCTCTCTTCAAAAGTCGTTTATTAACTGGAAAATCATTCGAGAGCAGTTGGCCGACTGTTCTCTAGTCTGCGCACTCATCACCAACCCGACTGTTTTGTTGATTCAGTGTGCGCGCTAGCAGCCCAACCCGACTAAACTATCGCCTGATAGAAAGTCTCTAGTCTGCGGGGTACCTTATAATGAGAAAATCTATATAAAATATAATAGATACGGGCCTCAGAATTTTTGTATTATTCCGTAATAGAATTGCAAATCACATAAAAGTATATCCATACATAGTTATTAATATTTGCAACGACAAAAATTAATTTGTCAAAAAATCGGGGATAAAATCACCAATTTAGATAATTTCCAGAGATAACATTATAAAAATTGTTACATTTTTTTTTTTTTTTTTTTTTTTTTTTTAGTGTTCTTTATTAAGAAAATAAAAAATAACATTAGAAAAACAAAAATAATGCCGTCCCGATAAACCGCAATTTTGCCGTTTGTCATCAGGAGCCATTAGCAAAAAATAAATTTATCATAGAAATACAACAAAAAAAAAAAGTTCACAAAATATACATAAAAGGAATAGAGATAATGCAATGGTGAATCAATATATATAAATTATGGTACATCAATATAAAAAAGTTCTATCTTCCAACCAAACCCTTAGGATAGAAATAAATTTATTTGCATTATTGCACGATTTAAGTTCATAGGGCAACATATTAAATATTTTGGGAATTAAGTATTCTAGAATTCTCTGCCCGTACTTATTTTTTGTTTTGGGCACAATTAATCCCTCCATGGATGTGAATCTAGTTGTATATGTGTGATATAATTTATTTTTATATGTGTTATCAGACATATTTTGACAAATGATTCTATTCCACAGTAATCCCTTCACAGGTAATACTTTTAAATATTTAAACATTGTTGGAACATTATGTCTTTGACTAAATATATTTGACTAAATATATAATTATCACTTCAACAATGGTCAATAAACAAGCATTATTCGGGAATACCTACTATTTTTTTTTACGATTTTTAAGTCACATTTTTAAGGTGTACAAAATACATAATATTTGCCACGGTAGCGCGCGGTATCTATTTGTACCAAAAGGCTCTGTGATAATTTGTATTTTGTTAAAAAAAGTTTTATGTGACCCAATGAATGTCAAGTTTTCAGGTAAAAATAAAAATATTGTATTATAAAAATATTGTAATGACCAAGTTAGTTAAAATCAAAATTTGATTAGGGCAAAGCCAGAAATTAGGTTATATTGAATAGCAACAGCGTAATATTATAATGAATTATGATGGATGGTGGATTATGGTTTTCTTACAAATAATATCAGTAAGATAAAATGTTTTTCAATCTCAATATGAAATAAATTTTAAATTAAACATTGTATAATAGTACCTACTCAAATTTCTTGCACGGCAGAATATAAAACTAAAACGCACTTTATACGGGACAGAAAACTGTACAGTTTCTTGCGCAGTTTTCAATCTCAATTGCAGTCCCGTATGAAGCAAAAATTGTGTGGAATATTGAATAGTCCGCGCGACGTTTGGCTGACCTGACAATCAATGTTTTTTTTGTAAACGTTTAAGTAGATATTGATATATTGAGTGCTTTGAAAAACGTAAAAACATATAACATATTTACATTATTAGCTATACAGGGTGTTACAATCGGGAAACCAGTGAATCTACATCATATTTGGAGACGATTGTGTAGAATGACCTTTGAATCTGAACTTAAAAAAAAATATTTTTTCTCTCACAATTTTTTTTATAAGTATGGCAGATTAAGTAAAATGGCTCAAATTCTTAATAAAACGGGTTTTTAAATTTTGTTTTGTTTATGGATAGTATTAATTTGACTAAATAGTATTAATTTGACTAAATGACTAAATTTGCAAGAAAATTTAAAAAAAAAATCAACTTCGTAGTCAATTTTCTTGAAAACTAAGGGTCAAATCAAAAAAACTTTTTCTACAAAATCAACTCCAAATATTATGTAGATTCACTGGTTTCCCGCTTGTACATCAAGTTTTGTAACACCCTGTATTAACAATGTCCTGTGCGCAAACATACAATAGTAACTTAAAAACTACGCATATTAAGCGTGTCTTTTGACAGACTGTACAGTTTTCTGAACAAGAAACTCCACAAGAAACCGTACAGTTTTGTGTCCCGTATAAAGTGCGCATAATAGACAGATAAATAATATCTTACCTGTGGAAATTTATCGAATTTGGCAATGGCATCAGGATATGAAATGAAGGCCAGACTGTTCCCTCCACTCCCGATTACGTCTCTTATGTTGGTAACATTCTTCTCATGAGCTAAGTTACCGAGGATCCCGAATATAGTGACTCCAGCCAAGAGGCTGGTAAATGTATCAAGTCCCACTACTATAATAGCATCTCTGTAAAATTAAACAGTAAACTCAAAGTTAAAACGTAAAATAATCATCAAATGTATTCATCACAAAAAAAAATTCAGATATAAAAAATTCAAAATTATACAGTCAGTAAATTTGGATCCATTCTTTTTTTTTAAAAATCAGCAGGGAATTTTTTTATAAATTTACCTACAACTTTCCCGATTCGGGTTCGCGGGTTCGATTCCCGATGGGGGTATTTTATTATTTTCACATGAAAACATTTCATATACATGTGATACTTTGACTGGCGCTGAAGTGTAAGACTGATCATCTTGTCTTCTTGGATAAGGGAGAAGTAGTTGTGAAATTAGAATTTGACTATCATCTATCTATAGGTATGTTTAGTAAATACAGAATTTGATAAAAAGGAAAACACAAATGAATGTTGAATTATTCCTACCTGCATATATTTTGTTTGAATTTGTTGAAAGATGAGTACATTATGATGGCTCCAATACAAACAGTAAGCGAAAAGAAAACTTGGGTCACCGCTGCGTACCAAACCTAGAAATGTATAAAAAAAACTGGATTTCGTGCGTCTTACAATACAAATTAACATAAGCAAAATAGGGATAAACATTTTACTATGTTTTACTGATATCATTCGTACCTTTGGATTGTACAACTGATGCCAATCTGGTTCAATAAAAAACCATATTCCTTCCAAAGCTCCATCTAGTGTGAAGACCCTAAAATAAACAAGAAGGAATATAATTATATCAAAACTGCATCTTAACTTGGGTGTAAGATACATTACATAATATGACATTCCAAAATCATTGTACAATATAATACAAAGTGTTATAATCTAACATTGGGTGCACATATCCGGTCTTGGTGAAATGTAGAGCACATTAGCACTGCGTTCGACTTAAAAATACAATATAAGAGAGCTATATATTTTCCTGAAGTACTAGGAAAATTGTATGAAGTAAAATGAAGTGACTTATTATATTTTCTACTTTTCGTCAACTTTGTGAGTAGTGTACTACAATAAGTTTTAAGATACTTACTTGACGAGAAGTGTTATCATAATAACATAAGGAAAGAGAGCCAAAAAATAGGAGGCTTTTCCTGAACTCTTCACTCCATTCATCATGACAAGGAAGACGAAAAAACCAGGAAAACAGTAAGCAGCACCCCAGGCGCCAATCTGGATAGCCTGGGAACATAAATATTAATAAATAAGGGTTGAATACTATAATGCCTAGTTTTTCAACCAATTTCATAATTCAAAAAGTAATATTAAAAAATTGCTTATAAATCTCTTTTTCAGTCATGATAGTAAATTTATTTTAGCCTCAGCGGGCTCAGTAACAGATGAGAAAAAATTCCCTTTTTTGTGATCGCATCAGAAGTCGAACATGGAACCTATGTACATGTTTTAAGTTATCTATTATAGGCCATCCACTGTTTTGTTACATGTGAAATCTATGGTTTAGATCGGTGAGTGTAACTAAATCCATGAATTTTACTTGTAGCAAAAAGTGGTCGGTCTATACAGAATTTGTTTAAGATTATTGTTTGAAATGAATACATCTTTTTTAAACTCCTTATTCTAAAAAAATTAAATGCTTACCTATTCCATCCATAATACTATCGTACTGCCCAAGTACCGATTTCCTAAAAAAATAAGCGATACTACCATCAGTTTACTAAAAATATATGTATAAATTAATTTATTTGTGCATTGAAATAAATATTACTAACGTGAAATAAAATTCAGAGCTGCTTGTCTTATTCTTATTGTCGTGGTAGCTGCCATTTTTAGAGGAGGCGGAATAGCAATTAGGTCCCCATTCCTCTATACATGTTGCCAAAGGGAGTTCGGTATTGAATGATTGTATCATGTAGAAGATTGTTAGGGCCATCAGGGACACATAATATGTGACAATGGAGAATGTTGCCACTAGTTGACCATAGCCTACACCTAAAAAATAAATTTGTAGGTTTCTTTATGGTTGATGGCAACTCTATAAGTTCAAAAACTAACTGGAAAGCTTGGGTGGTAAAACATTTTTAAAATAAAAATTAGGAACTCAGAATTTTTCTGGAGAGGCTGGATTCACTAGAGTAGTCAATTTTATTATTACGTAGTAGAAGCACTCACTTTTAAAATAAAATAAAGCATATGTTTTTAAAGCATTTTGTTTTTAAAATAAGAACATTTTTAACTTGAATTATATTTTTGAATTTAATTTAAATTTTTGAACTTACTTAATGATTTTATGAAGATACAATGTTTTAAAATCGGTCCGGAGAATAGCCAATAATTTGATGTAAAATAAAAAGTTTTTATTTTTATTAATCAAATAGTCAAAAAGATAAATAAATACAGCAATACCCTATATGGTAAGTGTCATCTCATTCTGCTACGTTAAGTTTAACACTATAGACATCCATTGTAAAGATACGAGTGGTGTAGTATTCTTTCACCTCTATCACCTTGGAGGAATGACGTGATTGATTATTATTATAGTTTGTTTATAATTATGTCTACCTGTCATTGCTGGTGAAATGGCCCACACACGAATCTGGTTTCTCCCAGAAAACTGTCCAAGAATCATCTCCAAATAGTACATCGGCATCCCGACAAGTACTAGAACAATAAGATATGGCACCAAGAAGGCCCCGCCTCCATTCTCATACGCTGTGAGAGGAAATCGCCAAATGTTTCCCAAACCGACTGACATGGCGATACATGACATCAAAAATTCTACATTGTGGGACCATGTTGGTCTATCATCTTGAAGATCTTCAAAAGGTAAAACTGTTATAAAGTAAAGATGTTACACTAATTATAACATATTTTTTTCATCAACAAGGAATTGTTATATAAAATAAATATTACGTTAAAAGGTATAAAGCAGATTTCATCAATGGATTAAAAAATTATACAAATAGGAGGTATAGTTCTTTTACAATCAAGAAAAAAATCCAAATAACCAGAAAATTTTAAAAATACTCCATCAACGCAACCTTTGTAAGAGGTCCTTGCCACTGTTTTTGTGAGAATATAATTTTTACTGAAACATTCTAAAAATAGTTATGAGCTTGCTTTATCAAAATATATTTAGAAATTACTAAAATGTATTCAGTTTGTGTCTTGTGTTTCACATTACCTATTTTCTGTTAGATAAAGATTCCTACAATAATGAATGATATTTATGATAATTCATTTCAAAGCAATTACCATGAATAATATCAATATTTACCACAGCTCCAAGGAATACATTTTCTTCAACAGACTCGGCGGATTCCGTTCGGACTCTTTTCCTAGAACGCCTATTTTTTTTCTGTTCTGTAGATGGCCCTTCACCAGTTTCATTTTTCTAAAGTTGTGTTGAAATAAAAGTGTTAAGAGTTGTAGGAAATTTCAGAGTTAAGTAGAAATCAAGTATGCTGTGCGAGTTGCTGATAGTATGTTTTTAGTTAGATGCAACTTAAAATAGTCTGCTTTTTAATATCAGGGCTGCGGGGGTTGGAATTGAAAGAATTTTTTGAATTTAGGAAACAGTTTTGGTTTTCAAAAAGTTTATAAGTCGGAATCAAGAGTTTTTTTGGCCGAGTTTACTTAAACAAAAATAATTGAGATAGAAAAATTGGAGGCTTCAGGAGTTGGAAATCAAAAGTTTTTGCCCTGTTTAATTTGTGAATACTATCTATTTAATATTAATTTACGTAATGTATAGTTGATGAAACATGTTCAAATACATGTCACATTTTGTAATTAGCTGCCATTTATTATAAGCATCTAAAATTTACTAAACTCTTATTTTATAATAATGTAAAATCAAATGAAAATCTTACCGCCATAACAACTGAACAGATTATATTCAAAAGTTCACTAATGGAACAAATTAATCATAAAAGTGTTCACAGAACAGAAGCTTTATAGATTTTAATGTAAGATTCGCATAATTTTTAAATATGCAAATACCTTTGTAAAGACAATACTCTCTGAAATGTAATGAAAGGATGTGTGAATAATATCTTACCCAATTAAAATGCAACAATATTAATTGCAAGAGTTGCAATTTAAAAGAAGCTAATATTTAGGACAAGTACCTACAAGTAATGATTTGCATAACAAATAAAATTCTGAGCAGCATTATTTGTAATAAAAATAAAATACAGCAACCTTGTGCTCATATTTGAGATGTAAACCATAATACATACTTTCACAATATCTCAGATTCTAGCCAATAATTGCATCTGTACAGGTGAACTTTATAAAATAATTTTAATACTACCCTTTGACTTTCAAATGTGTTTGCCTCATACAGGAGCTTGATTGGCATGACACGTAATGCTTCCAATACTAATAAAATAGTTACTATGGTACGTAGATATAACTTTTATTAACAATTACAAATTTGGTAACCAGCAATGTAAATTTACAAATAACCTGCAACTGATTGTGGTGGATCATAGGTAATAGTCAAAAATTAAAAATAAGACATATTAACATGGAGAAAACACAAGGTTTAAAGATTTTTACAATTACTATTGATTTTTAACTTTTACTAATGATAAATTACAGCCTCAGCATCTTATACGCAGTGGGTAATAAGTAAAAAAAAAACAAGATGAGTGCGCAAGTATTTTATATTTTCATGAACAAAAATCAATACAATCACATTGTACGGGATACAATATCAGGAATGTTCATGTAAACACAAGATATTCACAGGAGTTTGTTAATCTTATTGTCTAAGGTTTCTTCTGTTCTTGTCTCTTGACTGCATTTTCTTCTGCCTTCTTCTTCTGCTCCGCGGGCTTCAGGTTGTGCTTCTTTGAGAACCTCTGGTTTCTCAAGAACTTGGCATCCATCTGCAATGGAAAATACACAAATTAGGACAATTTAATACAAAGCAGGTTTATTGGCATTGGACTTGACTTGGGAGGATGCGGGGAAGCTGGTGGCCAATCTCTGGGCTCGGAGGCAGTTTGTGGAATACGCAGGTTGATATCGCAGGATTGAGTTTATTGTATATTATCACCTGTTTAGAGTGTAAACCTACTATCTGCAGAGGTATTGTACTACAGGTAACGGTTTACATTAAAGCAGACGATATACGCGCTTATTACGTCTATGTCAATGATCAATTGTGTATTTTTGTTATGAAAATTAAAAAAAAATTGCAGTAAAAGAAATGTAATTTTAAAATATAACAGTAAACATACCCCAAGGGTGGACTCGAACCTGCATTTCAGTGGCCGCTTGATGCCATTACGGTGGGCCTTTCTGTCTGGAAGAATAAAAATATAATTAACATCTTGTCAAACATTCATTTTCTTATCCGTCTGTCACTGGAAAGACAAACAGCCCAAATAATAAATATCTTGAAATGAGACAAAGTTAAATAGTCAAAATAAAGAGACTAACATTATCAAACCTTCTGAACCATTATCTTATTAAAATATGATGAAAGAATACGAAAGCATTGTGATTTGCATACTATTGCGGATTTCCTAAAAGTGGATATTATGAGTTGGTTGTTTTCGTTCTAACTTCACAAAATTTGCAGAACATTCATAGCAAGGAATGGGTTAGTATTGTGAGTGAAATCTACACATACAGCCCTCTTCCACTGTGAATGCATGTTTGACACAGTACATTATAAAATGAGCCTTAAGGTTGCTAAATATTGATGACTATAGTTGATAAGAAATTGCCAAGCGTAGTTTCATTTGATGAAGTTAGTTACGAGATGTCACTGATCACATTGTTTACAAAACCCAAACTTTAAATTATGTTAGCTTATTTATCAATTATACGATTTATAAACGGATTGCACTGATGGTTTTATAAGGTGAGTTTATACAAAATATAAAAACATCAAAAACTGAAACGACTTTTTGATGATTTAAGCATTGGGGAGGCAATTGAAATGAACATAAAAGTACAAGTATTCTATATTACGCTTAAGAATACGCATTTACAGTACTCTTAAACAAAAATTGTTTGGATATTTCATGAAAACCTGGCAGAAGTGAAATAACTCCGTGTAAATAAAATGACAGTCAAGTTTGAGTATTGTGTTAAATTTATTAAGTTATTGCAGAAACAACTCGCTTCTGGTAGAAACTATTATTAAAATGCATTAGGTACTCACTTTGGTTATGATTAGTGTGATTTTTTGACTTGCCATTGCGAACTAGTAGGAATCCTGAAACAAATATTTTAGGTTATATCACAGCGAATTTGTTGATTTTTTCACAGCACTAAACTCGGAACTTTTATTGAAAATATAAGATAAAAGCGACAGGGGGATGAAAAA
>JAGVSP010000511.1:0-115108 GCA_022494985.1 Micrasema minimum | reverse complement strand
AATTTGCTTCATCTGCGGTAGGTACCTACTAATGAAAGCCTTTATGAGAAGAAAAAAAATGATTTTTTTCAAGCTTAGATTAAAAAGTCATATTACACCCATGACTCTAAATATGATGTAGATTCACCAGGTTTCGGGTTGTACTGCGAGTTTTGTAAAAGTTACACTATGTAAAGGTACTTATATACTGAGAATGTGCCCGAGAGAGTGTATTTAAGCTTAGTACTTTCACGTACATAATGTATGGATTTAGGCAGATAACATTATGGTCTGAGATTAAATAGAAATATACACATATTACACTTGCGCTGTGCGGCTGTCTGTCTGTAGGGCATCGGACTATTTAAAAATCATTTCCTATTTCACAATGCATCAGGTTCCCGGGGGACGTCCTTGGCTAGGAGCACGAAAATATCAACAAGTAGATACAGGTCAAAAATCCACAGAAAATCGATGATACAAGGTCGATACAAGCGTAACACATTTGGCAGAATTACAAAAAAGTGGATAAGTCTTCAGGTCATCCACACTCCGCCAGACTTGATTCCTATTTTCAAGCACAAGTCGCATGAACTTAATCGAAAATAGAATTTATAAACAGAACAATATGTTTCTTTTTCATATAAAAAAAATTGCTATGAGATGGGTACCTACATTACATACAACATGTCAATGTCCATTGAATAAAAAAAAAGGTTTTTATCTGTGAAATGACAGAGAATTTTATTTATGCACGAATCTAGAAATCTGAACCGAATCTAATCTCGGTTTCCTCTCTTGTGATTTGTATCCATTCCTACTTCGTTCACGAACACAATCCGTCATCCTCAAATAGCTACCGAATTACAGATATTTAAATTCCAATTCTCACTATCATCAATTAAAGCAGAGAACTTGAAATAATTCAACCGTTATATTCTATAAATCTGAAAAAAGAGGTAATGAAAATTAGAGGTAACTATAAAAAAAGATTTCTGGACTCGGGGGGGACTCTAATTTTCAAACGAGGTGAAAAAAATGTATTTGTCCGCCTTGTGGCATGACGGTAGAGCGTTTGCCTTGCAAGACCTCGCGGGTTCGATTCCGACGGGGGTCAGTACGAAATATTTATTTGAATGTGATTTTCACATGAAAATATCTCATACGTGATACCTTGGACTGGCGATGAAGCGTAAAACTGATCATTTTGCCCTCATGTAACAAATTATCAAGATTCACTGTTTTTCGTGTAAGAATGCAGTGCCATCGTGTATGGATAAGGGAAAATGAGTTAGTAACTGCCTAACTAATTTTATCAAGTATAATACACATATCTAACAATCATATAGTAGTTCTGGTACCAACCCTTATGTATGGTAGTGAAGCGTGGTGTTGGAAAAAGAAGGATGAAAGTAGACTGAGTGCTGTTGAAATGCGATCTCTCAGGCGAATGTGTGGTAAGACTATGTATGATAGGTGTACAAATGTCGAAATTAGAGCAGAGTGCAAGGCTGAGATAAGCATTATCGACAAAATTAAGAAAGAGGAAATAACGGCTAAAAGAAGTTTAAATGCAAGTGTGCCTGGATGTAGAAGCCGCGGAAGGCCGAGAATGACATGGCATGACCAAGTACGTCAAGTACTTGAAAGTGGTTATGTGAAAAGTCGGAATAATCGGCGTATGTGCATGAGAAGATGTATGAATGTAGAGGAAGCAAAGAAGACTGTCAGGACAGAGTGGTATGGCGTTTCTATCCTCTCTGCCTATCCCTACGGGGAAATGGCGTGATGGTTAGTTAGTAGTTAGTTAGTTATATTAATGTCCATTAATAGCATCGATATCTAAGCATAAAGTAATCTATAAGCATAATATGTAAACTATTGGTTGAAATTTATCATTTATATTTAAAAATGGAATAAAAACATTTGCACTATCTCAAATTCCATAGCAAAAATCAATCTTCTTTGTAATAATTATTGTGCCTGAAATTTTACTGGACGCGCTAAATTTGAAACAAAATGATTTTATTCGAAAATGGAGCTATACCGTTCTATCTGTTGTGATGGTGGTGGTGGGCTGTGATTGGTCACAGTTCACGCCTGTCTGCTGACGGCCGTCCTCTCACAGAAGCATTCATCCTCAAATTCACTTCGAATTAATCAAGGGGAGAGTAGGGAAATGTGAACAACAGTTAAATTCTAATTTCACCATTATTTTAAGTAAGATAGAAGTATAAGGAATAGTCATTAGAACATTTCCCATTCAAAAACTTGAAGAGGTACAGTACCATGTCCCTATATCAACTGTTTTGAGAATACTGAGAAACAAAGCGACTTGATTGGTTGGGAATCTGTCGGCTTCTAGTAAAAGCTGTCACAAGTAACATATTATGCTAACGCCGTATCTCTTTATATGATAAGTTTGTAGAAAGTAACTGTGCTAAAATGTAGTGAAATATTACATAAGTAAGCTGGCGGTTATTTTTAAGAGTTAAAGCTTATAATGTCCTACATCCTGTCAGTGGGTATTATAAATATTTTAACTACAAATTTTATTGTATTATTTCAATCAATTTTTTTAAATTTCAGTACCGCTTTTTGCCCAGTGTACCCCGGTGTTCTAAATTTAAAATGCCACCCAGCGTGACAGCTGATTTCAAATGATCCACGTGACTTAGAAGATATTCATCTAGTTCATCTGTCCCCTCTCTCCTCCTCACCACTACCGGACCAACACTACTACAAGCGCAACAGCTAGCAGCGGTCACGCAATTATTACCATTCAAGAATATTCAACCAACTACTTGTTTACTACTCGGAGGTAACGAAAATTCATTCATAAAATTTAATTTAAATTTGAATGAAAAAATGAGTACATAATTCTAAATGAAATACATTTTTCAGTTCTTAAGAGGAGTACTGAGGCTAGAAAAAATAATGTTTTGCTCTATACCTACTGGGTAAACTTGTTGCATAGATCAAGAATGTCGCTTTTAATTTTATTGTGGAAAAGTGAGATACTAAAATAAAAACTAACAATGATAATTCCTTGAATTTGAGTTGTTGATGCTGTTTCATTACTGATCGGGTTAATTTTGTTTGCCACCAACTTTTTGGTATAGTCTAATATGTGGGAAATTTAAATGCCTTTACTGTTAACGTATAAAGGAAACAAAACTACCAATTTTTTTTGGATAAAAGGCCGAAAATTTTAAGTTGTATTGGGTACTAAACTCAAACAACGTGTTAAATCGTTTACTCTCCACCTTTCTTAGAGCTAAAATACCTACAAACTGTACAAGTAGGTAAACTGATTAAAACATAAATGAGTGCTTCCTCGAATCAATTCTCTAAACCTTGAACAGTGGTGTTTATTTTACATATGTATGTAGATAGGCTATTTTTTCCGGTCTAGTCCTACGAAGATTGAGTCCATTGACTCAATCTCAACTTGTTAGAGGGAAACAGAATAATTAAAATGTATTATATAGTGGAAGATAGATATAGTTGTCTTTTTTTCACTGTGAAATACAAATGGAACATAACATTTTGACAGATGTCTGTGAAATAGCTTGTCTAGTGTTTGTGACTGTCAATAAATCCAGAATGCCATTCTAAAAACATTAAAATTGCTCACTTTGGCCTTAGGCGCAGCTTTAAAAAAAAACACCGATAGCTTTGAGTTTTTTGGAATTAATTTTCAAACTAAACTTTTATCAAAAGTAACATGAGAAAAGTGTTCAGTGTAAAAGATTTTCAGGCGTAGATATCTAAACCCGTTGAAAGATAATTTTTCTGTAGATACCACAAATTATTATAAATTTCATTTTTTTTTTAAATTCCTGCAGAAGCAATTATATAAAGTAGCATGATTCGGTGTACATTATTCATCATTCATAATACCTAACATAGTTGTACCGTAACAGTAGCACTTCTGTGTAAGTGTAGTTGTACCAACAAAACATATTGAATGACTGAACAAAATATTTATATTTAATTAAAATGTTATTATTCTTATCCGTCAGTCTTGTGTATTCTATGTATATTTGATCAAATCAAGTTTTAAGTACAGTTTGTTACTTAATTTAAAGTATTATTAAGCCTAAACAATCTTATGATATTAGAAAATATTTCAATTAGTAAATACTTTTTCCAATGAATTATAAGCGACTCGTGCTTGAAAACAGGAATAAAATCGTGGCGGAGTGGGGATTCGATCTGGAGATCTTTAGACTTAAATACCACGACGCTTCCACTGGGCCACCACCTGTCTAAGTCCCTTCAAAAATATATTTTCTGAAATAGGGGAAAAAAATATACGAAAGTTTTTTAACTGTACAAAATAAATACTAGATTTAGAAAATAAATTACGGAAAATTGTATTAGATTAAAAACAGTCATTTTTCATCATCATCATCATCATACCATATCCGCTCTCTATATGAAGCATATGGATTCCAACAACTGCCTCATTGTCAACAGACATTTTTAGAGAGTGAAATTACTTTGTGGTCTACACACGATTTACAAAGGAATCGAATAAGGAATAAGTTATGTAATGAACACAGTACCGTAAGAATCCTTAATTAAACTTTAAACATTTATGTTTTATGTTTTCATTGGATTGGTTCTGTTTTTTGTATATATTGTGTTTATTTTGTGATCTAAGTGATGTCAGTGCGTATTTTGTATATTTGTCCCTAAATGAGTTTATTGTAAAAACTCCTAGGGAGCATTAGATTGAAAAAGAAAAAGAATTCTTTATTTTTTTTCCTATGTAATGTTAATTTTATAAATAAAAAAAAAAAAAAAATAAAAAAACTGGTTTTGTTTTCGCGGATGGTTAAAACCGCGAACTTGCCTAAAAAAATCCACCCAAGAAAAACTTTTTTCCTACATTTTATCACTTTTATAACTAAATTACTTAAAAGAAGTTCTAAAATTTAAATACTAAAGTTTACCTTAATAAGTATGATTTTTCAAAGGAAAAAAAGATAAATAAAAAGCCTACGAGATAAGTCATTCCAAACATCAACTTAAAGAACTGTAGCCATCTTTATTACAGTAAAAAAAACACCCGAATAATTCTAAGAATGGTTGCGAGAGTAAAAAGTAGTTAATTCGATTATAAATAAGCATGATTACATTAGGAAGAGCAATTTGTTCAAATAATTTTAAATTATTTTTAAATTAACTTAACAATAGTATTCAAATTACATCCAAAAGTGTGATGTATTCACGGTTCATGTTACTTTGTGTACATAATTGATAATATGACGGACCTGGGAACCTCAATACTAGGTACAATGCTTAAGACAATTTACCTAGAAAACACATCTACAGGTGTAATGACGGTTTTTGGAGATTAATCGAGGTATTTCTAAACAGGTGCACAAATTCAATATAAGATTTTTGACTCAATATTTAGGTACAATTTTAGACTATCGCAATTCCTTCTTAAGCCCACTTTATACGGGACAGAAAACTGTACAGATTCTTGCAGTTTGCAAACTGCTCCGTATAAAGCGAAACGGTATGGAGTGTTGAATGGTCAGCTCGACGTATGGCTGACCTGACAGTTAATGTTTTTTTATGTAAACGTTTATGTGAAAATTGATGTATTGAATGCTTTTAAAAACGTAAAAAACAAATAAGATTTTTACATTATTAGCTATATTTACAATTTCCTGTGTGCAAACACACGACAATAACTTACGATTGCGCTTTAAAAATATCCATATTTAGCGTGTTTTTTGACAGACTGTACAGTTTTTTTAACAAGAAACTGTACAGTTTCTGTCCCGTATAAAAGTGCGCATTAGTTTTCCCTTAAGATAGAATTAGGATATTATTAATACGTTCAGATTCTTATCAAAACAATTGATTTTTTCTGTATCCTGCTATTTTTAATATTTAAAATATTCATATGTACCTACCTACTTATTTTTTCTGTTTCAGAAATTTTGAAAATCTCAAAGAACAAGAATCCAGTGTATCTTCCTACCTACCCAGTACACATAAATCAACATTTTAAAACATACCTATCTTAACCAATTTGCCCTAAAGCATAATATGCTTAACTCCAATTAATTATTTATTTATTTATTTATATAGTCATACATAACATTATACATTTAATTAGTAATTTAACTGTCTAACTAGGGTTGATACCCCGCTCTAAGACAGACAGCCAAATATATGACTTTTTAGTTATAAATACATTTTTATGTTACAAGTTACAAATACAACATTTTTGGAAAAAAAAATAAAAAACAGGATGATTTATCACTGTAAAACACTTGGTAAAAACATATATTTGAATACATAGTAAATAATAATTAAGAGAAAAAAAAGAAAAAAAAAAGTATTAAGTAAAAATATTTTAAGGAAATTATATCTTAAAACATACAGTTCTAATAAAAAAACTAAAAAAAAATATATACTTTTTTTTAAATTTAACATTACAAAAAAAACAAAGATAGTAAGAAAAAACACAGGTAATAATTACAGTAATAAGGATCTCAAATTGCAATTGGAGTTATTCTGTCTCGTGATTAAAATATGTAAAATAATTGTCATCGGGCTTCGAACAAGAATTTACAAGAAGGGCGTTTCCATACAAATTCTCTATAAATATACGCTTCCCAGGGTTAATTTCAAAACACCACTTGTTATCAAATTCCACCGTCCTAAGACTCCAGCACTTAGGCCAATACACGAAGCGTGTGACATAGATGGTCTAGTGATGACCTAGATGCCTATTGATGACGTAGTGAGTGACGGTAGTATTTTTATAGTATGGAATGTCACTTATCTGAAATTCTTGGTCGAAGTCATCGGGTAATTGTTACTTTTGAAAATGAGAAGAATTTCTCATTAGATTTACAAATCGTTACAACCATGAAACAGTATCCACATTAATTTATAAATAAGTATTGTGTTGTTTTGAAGATAAAAATGTAATCAAGGCGCACCTTTTTTGTGACTCAATTTACTTATCTAAACTGTAATTATTTCTCAATGACAATAAATGTATGCAAATATGATGTTAATCATGCGACCACTTATTGACTTTTCCTGGAACAAAAATATTGCAATTCAAGTTATGGAAGTTTGTCTTGATACCTAAATCAACTATATTTCTTTTACATGGTGTAATAAAACTCGTAGTACAACCCGAAAACTGGTGAATCTACATCATATTGGGAGTGTAATGTGTAATATGACTTTTAAATTGAAAAAAAAAAAATTGAAAAGAATAAACACAAGTTTCAATGATTTTTAGATATCTTGGTGATTCTACTAAATACCTATCTATTTATCAGTAATAGATATTATTCCTTATCAATCTTTTATGAAAATTGTAATTTGAATATTGATGTTATCATACACTGATTACTGATTACCATAAAATTTTCGGTTAATTTCATTTAAAGATTTAATCACAGATTATTAGTTATTTTAGGTCTACGTATAAATTTCTTTGTACTCAAAGTGGACTGGCGCCGAAGCATAAGACTGTATATCTTGGCTTCAAGTAACGAATTATCATGTTTCACCTTGATTGATGTACCAATGCAGTGCCTTATGCACCAATTGGTGCGGATAAAAGGAAAGTAGTTGTAGTATTATAAACGAATTGAAGTCATTTTCGTCATTTTCGTCAACTGTATAAAAGAAAAAAGTTTTTCTCTTATTCCCATTTTTTGTTCCGCAAACGATTAAATTAATTATAACACAAAACATCCTTTGGTCATCCGTCACTCGTAAATATCTCATCTTAAATATTAACTCAACACCTTCGTGGTGTGAAGGTAACATACACGTACCACCTTAAAGAATCTCTCCACAGTACCTACTCTACAAATTAAGAGGACACTATGTCACGTGACCTCTGGTACTCTCCGTTCAATCATATTCCTCATTTTGATGTCGAGAAGAATCGTGTTTTCTTATCTCAATTTTTTTTAGTAAATGTTATTAATCAAAAGCATACTCCACCAAGTGACTCGCGGCCGCTTTCCCATACAAACGTATTCCTTGATTTTCTCCCTGGAATTGAACATTAGAGCAATGATTTTTTCACATATTTTAGATATCGACCAGATGCGTGTTTGTATCGTCTTATTTTTTTAATCATTCATTTATCTCCTTTAACAAATTAAAATATTAAAAAAATAAGACGATGGTCGATCGATATCTAAAATGTGTGAAAAAATCATTGCTCTAATCATAAATTCCATGGAGAAAATCGAGGAATACGTTTGTATGGAAAGCGGCCGCGAGTCACGTGGTGGAGTATGCTCTTAAAGGAGATAAACATTTTTTTTTTAGGAGGCTATAAACACGCTTTTGGTTGATATTTAAACATGGTGAAAAAAATAGAATATCGAGGATTACGATTGTATGAAAAAGCGGCCGCAGGTCAAGTGACATAGTGCCGTCTTAATCTCTAAATAGAAAGAAATATTGTATTTGAATGATTTTTTTAGTAATTTGTAAACCTACAACATACATCATATATTATATGTATGTATACTGGTAGGTGTTACAGATTACAAAAAGCTTAAATCTAGTGATTTTTCTCAATCCTGGGTGTTTGTGATGTCATCCCCCTCTGTTATTGGGCCAGCTGGCCCGCTGAAGTGGTTGAAATAAATCAAATTAAAATAAAATACTTAATACACCTATCTGTAAACATTCCTTTCTATGCAGGCACGTTACTTTGTTACTACTTGTTTTAAATTTTCCAAGCATAATGGCGCCAATTTACTATAACAACTCTTATCTTTAATTACTTTTACAATCACACGCATAACTATTACTAATTAAAATACGGCATACAAATTTGAATTTGTCACCTTTATCACTGAGTTTCTAAGAAAGATTAGATCATTATTTTACAAACAAACAATATTCAAATTGACTGCGGAAAATCGTATCAGTTCTAGGTTTCTCGTTAAAAACAAATAACCTGTTAAGTATTTCTACTGAAATGTGAGAAAATTGGTGTATTTCCAATGAAAAAACGCAGTGCAAATTTCATCAGCTATTTAAAAAAAAATGTTTAACGAAAGTAATAAGAGGAGACTAACTGAACGTTCCAAAAATATATTGCCTATGCAACAATAATATTCCGTACAAGTTTTTAACAACATAAAACCAATTTTCAGTAGTGCATTTTTTATGGTGTAAAAATGATGTTCTGAATGCTTTTGTAAGATTTGATATTTAGTAATGTTCGAAATTGTGACGCAAAATGAATTAACAAGTAAAAAATTCCACGATAACCAACTAGATAATCAAAAGTATTACAAAATGTTGGCGTACATACGTGAGTGTTATTAAAAAAATAGCAAAAATAGAAAATGTAACCTAAAAACTGTTTACTGTTGACTGTTAACTGTTTATTGTGTTTGATAAAAAAAAATATTTTTTATGTCTTTACAAAAATTTTTTTTTTTGTTTGGTTGTAATTTTTTGTGAGTGGTTAGTACGCATGTTTACTTACTTTGTTTATCTCACGGCAGAGATTTTCCATTTGAGCTGGTCGACGTTATCTAAACAGGAATGAAAACTTGGGACTTTTATAAGGTAGGACTCGAGTTCAGTATTTATTTTGTTATAATCACTTATTTTACTCAAATATTTAAACCGGCTTTATTTTAATTAGTCGTAAGAAATAGGTAAATGTAAAACAAATTATTACATCTTGTCGTTAAAAATAGGTAAATGTGAAACAAATTATTGTATCTTGTCGTAAGAAATAGGTAAATGTGAAACAAATTATTGTATCTTGTCGTAAGAAATAGGTAAATGTGAAACAAATTATTGTATCTTGTTGTAAGAAATAGGTAATGTGAAACAAATTATTATATCTTGTCGTAAGAAATAGGTAAATGTGAAACAAATTATTATATCTTGTCGTAAGAAATAGGTAAATGTGAAAATAATGCTTGTTTAATCTGACATTTATTATTATTATTATAATGGATAATTTATATGGCGCCGTTTTCGTATAAATATACCTCAAGGGTGCTATAAATACACCGCAAGGGTAGATACTACTACTACTACTCTCCCTTATCCGCACCCAATGGTACATAGGGTACTGCATCGGTACACACAAGTGCAGTGTATATTGATCATTTTTATTTCATGAAGGTAAGATGATCAGTCAATACCAGTCCAAGGTATCACACATGAAATATTAATATGAAAATCACTTGTAAATAAATATTTCATGTTGACCCCTACAGGAATCAAACCGCGACCTCATGCATGGTAGCCAAATAGATAGCCGGGTACATAAGTCTAAAATAATGTCTCCATCATTTTGAGTTATTGTTTAAATGTACAATTTTTATTTAACATATGAAGAGGAAAATGGAAAAAAATAGCCCGATTTCTTCAAATCAAATTTTTAAAAAAACAGGCAGGTACTCGGTGACTGGCAATCAAAGCGACCCAGGTTTAAGTCTTGGAGCGGACAATTATTTTTTCGAGCGATTTCATGAATGCACCTTGTAATTTTGATTCTTCTATCTTCTCTATTATATGTTCTCTTGATTTATTAACTAAAACGTAATTTTTTTTTAACATTTTGAATCATCCTAGAGTAATGATTAAAGCAAAAGTTATAATTTTTATAATTTTTTATTTATCCGAAAATACTTTTAAAATATTGATGTTGTTAGGATCCTAGAAATCATTTTTAAAAAATGCTTTAAATGCTTGGTATAAAATGAACATACTCGTAATACAATAATTTGTGTTTTAACAGGATTAATTAGTTAATTGATTTTCATATTAATATTTCATTTGTGATACCTAGGACTGGTGTTGTAAGCGTAAGACTGATCATCCTACCTTCATGTAATAAAAATGATCAAGATACACTGCACTTAGTGTACCGATTCAGTGCCCTATGCACCATTGGGTGCGGATAAGGGAAAGCAGCAGCAACAATCAGTTAATATAACGCTAATTTAACAAGAATTTATTGTGACCACGTGAATTTCTTGACCCTAAAGTAATTGACTGATTTTGATAAACTATTATGTAGATACATACGTGTTTTAATATAAATGGGTTTAAGTATTTATACTTATAATATATATTCCGAAATTTCAGTAGATTTTCCATAATGGGTAATTACTTTGTATAGATAAACCAAACTTATAATTTCTCTCCAGTTTGAATTAAAAATATCCTGTAAAGAATAGTTAACAAAGCATATAATTTAAGTATACTCGGTGGAAGTTTTGTCCGGAAGGAAAGAAACATATTTTATATCGCGATGTTAAGGGGAAGGGGTAACCTCAGGAATCTTCGGCCAAACAAAGCAGGAGTTGCGGTTACCGGAAGGAAATTGTTTTTCCAACAATATACATTTCCGAAAGTCGTTAAGAGGCAGCTTCCGTTATCCTTCTTCAAATATGGTGTAGCGTTTATTTCATATAATTTATGGATACAGATTTTATCGGCCCTGGAACCTGAACTCAAGATTTAGGATTGCTTCTAAAATATCATAGGTTAATACGAAATCGTACTACATAAGTTAATTATAAAACTACATTTATGTTAGTCATGTTAGTTTGTCCGTGTTGCTTACCATGTATGAGATTTCGGGTTCAATACCGCTGGGGGTGAAATATCTATAAAATTGTGGTTTTTACATTCACATTTCTTATTATGGTATCTCGGACTGGCGCTGAAGCGTAAGATCTTCGTTATTTCATTATACCATATCCGCTTCCTATGTGGAGCATATGGAATCCACAAACTGCCTCCAGGCCAAGCGATCGGCCGCCAGCTCCCGTGCATCCTCCCAAGTAAGGTCCACGTCAGTCAAACCACCGCACACCTAAAATTCTTCCAAGACACCTATTCTCAAAATTTAGAAGTCTGCTGTCTTGGCCCTAGTTAGGTGCCACGATTCGCAGCCATAGAGAAGAACAGGTGTAATGCAGGAGTTATAAAGGCGGAATTTTGTTTTAACCGAGTAAATATCCGATCTCCAGACAGCTTTCATACTGATCTGAAGATCTTACGTTCTTGCAATCTAATTATCAAGGTTCATTGCACAATGCAATACCCTATGCACCATTAGGTGCAAGTAAGGGAAAGTAGTTGTAGTAGTTAATTAACGGGATGTGGCCCCGTGATAGCGTTGGAGTCTTTGAGTCCAGAGATCCCGAGTCCGAATTTTGTTTTTACTGAAAGTATAACAGAAAATAGTATTTACAAATTAAAATATGTGCAAATATCATACGATTGTTTTTTTTAATAAGATAATAAAATATTAAAAAAATATTTAAATATTTGCTTAGCGGCGAGATATAAAAAAAGCCAAATATATTTGCTGCTTCCATAAATAGCGTTTTTATAAGAATTCTTCCCTAATAAAAGCTGCAATAATTTATTTTTGGCAACGGTTTTTGATGAAGCGATAGCGTCTATCACAATTCAGTAATTCATTAAAAACAAATGTATGGTTAAGAAAGTTAACATTTTTAATGAATAAAGTGGCCACATTAAGCATCTTTTTATTAACAAAATGCATTATTTGTTTTAGTGAGAAAATTAATTGTTATGTATTTCAAGTAGGTACTTAATTGCACTCTGTTTGAAATAATTCCGATCTAGATAAACGTACGTGATAAATTAAATAAAAATACCTACCTTTCAAGAAGACTAGGCCTCGTTTAGATGGGCACACATCTTGCATCGATTTAACTCAAGTTCTCGAAGTCTAGCCTTTTAGTTTGCACAGTTATTTGAAAATTCTTGACGTAGAATATTTAACAGACATATTTTTTTGTATACCTTTTCAGAGGCGAAAGAAATTTCAAACATAAAACACCATAAATTCATTGATAATTATTTTTTTTTGCAAAACTCGTCAAAAGTAAGATTGGTTATGCCTGAATCCGCACCTATGGTTTGTAGGGCACTGCATTGGCTGGCCAAGTGCAGTGTTGATAATCTTGATAATTTTATTTCACTTAGGTAGGATTATAAGTCTTACGCTTCAGTGCCTGTCCAAGGTATCATAAATAAAATATATTATAATATAATGTGAAAAAACTTATGGAATCGTACCCGAGACATCATTCATGGAGTACCAACGTACCAACCACTACGCTAAGAGGTGGACGACGACGTGGTGTAAACTAGAGAAGATTGTCTAACACGCCTGAAAAATACGCGTCTAAACTAGACCATATTATGCAAGTTTGGAAATCATCCTAATTTACCCGCCAAATTATTTTTAAATGGCCGGTTACTCAAAACACTTCCTGTAAAAAACGATTATTTGATGAATCGGTGGATCGTTTTACCCAATTAATTATCATTCGGCTTACGTTAATTATCGTTCGGCTTATGCGGGGATTTGGCCGGCGATAATAATTAGCTGGACTGCGACCAAGAGCCGTGGAAAATTACAGGTTAGGTTTTATATGAGACCATTAAGGATATTTATAATCACGACGCATCTGTAAATATTTTGATAGGATCACACGTGAACATGGGTAGGATAGATAATTTTAGTAATTTAAAATAGCTAGATAAGGCAGGTAAATTACTAGATTAGCATGTACAAATTTATTATTTAAATACTGTACTAAGATATGCTTACATAAGGAAAAAACATATCTGAAAATTAAAATTTAAAATTGAGATACATTTTAAAGTTTTTTACGTACATATTTATTTGTAGGCATGCGTTTAAAAATTTGATGAGAATAATATGCTCCTTATACTACTACTCTCCGTCATTCGTACCCAATGGTGCATAGGGCACTGCATTGATACAACAATTCTTGTGAATCTTGATAATTTATTACATGAAGGCAAGACGATCAGTTTTAATCTTTAGTGCCTTATTATACAAATCCCTGATGAAGGAGTAGTGTCTCCGAAACCGGTTGGAGTGTTAAAAAATAAAAAAGTAGTTTAAAACAAAAGTTGTTTAATTTCATAAGAATATTCTGTTGAGAATTATATAATATAAGTTTGTTAGAAGAATTTCGTGATATATCCAAAGAATACCAAAAAATTTATGTTTAAAAAAAAAACTATAATGTAATAGAGAGCAAATCTCTGCATTAAAACTGTTTGGCAGTTTAGCGGGAATTCAACCTTATATATGCGTACAAACAAAATAATAAAAAATTAATGTAATAATAATAATAAATGTCCTCAATTAGAAATTATATGAATTACTGCCATCCTTTTTTTAACAGGAAGATTATAAAACATCAATTATCATTAAAAATGCATGTTAACTTATCAATAACGAAAATTTCGTTTCCTTTTTCAGTGTTCATTTAATAAATCGGAGATCCTTTGATTTAGATGCGTCTTAATTTATACAGTAATTATTTTTCTGCATGATATGCCCTGAAAGTTATTGTGCGCGATGCAACGCACACGATACGAGGTTTGATTGACAGGTGTATAATTAATTTTACATAAGTACACTATCAGATATGATCAGCACTAATATTTCACTGTAGACATATGGACACGCCACTGGAGTTACGCAGGTTTCGAATTACATCTCCAAGGCATATTAACGGTTAATATTTCGGTCAGAGCTCTGACGTAAACTACATAACCCGGACCTGACTTGAAAAGATGTACGGGAACTGACGGCCGAACGCTTAGCATGGAGGCGGTTTGTGGAATCCATATTATCCACATAGGGAGCGGATATGGTGTGATGATGATGGATGTGTAGATGCATTGATTACAATGACAATAATGATACCTAAGCCAAAACAGTGGGGGCCACCAGGATTAGTTATCTCTGGTGGTTATGGCTTTATGTGGGGTGCTCAAAGAGAAATGAAAGAGTACTTACAATTTTACAGTGCACATTTATTACTCATAATTTAACGAGAAGAAAATACAATGAAAATACAAAAAACTTAACTAATTAATCTATGATTGAAATGAATAATGGAAATAAAAAATGAATTTAGTTTGCCCCACAATTTGGCGGCAAGAAATCTGCGCAAAATCGACGTGTCGTCACGCAGAAGGTCAAAATATCTCTCGGCTATTGTCCTAGCGCGTTCGGTGGAGTTTGGTTCGTTCGTTCGTCCCGCGTCGCCCGCGTGACGTCATTTCTTCCGCCACAACAGTTATAGGGGCGGGCAATGAAAAGTATTTGCCGCGTACATCTCGTAAATTCATCCATATTTTTACAACACCGACAATCTTAAAATCGCGGTTCAGCTTGTTAAAAAAATTGGTTGAGTTGTGCTGGACTAGAAAAAAAATCAGTGATCTTTAAAACAGTCTAGGGAAAGGGTGGGGCTTTCAAATGCATCGATGCTTCCGCTAGCTGATAAAAGTTCACTTAAAAATTGAGTTCAATTTGCTTTTGCATTTGCAAATTAAAACTCAGTAAAATCATTTAAACTGTCGTAGCTGAAGGAGAGTCCACCAGTAGCTCAATCACAGATGATTGTCGACGTCCTTAAAAACGTACTAAGCATTTGACCGATCACAATGAACATACGTTCATATCACGGTCGCGTTGCCAAGAACCATAGATGAAAGGCATACTTTGACAAATGTTTCGTTTTATTGCTTTCTCAAATGGATTTAAAGCAAATAAATGGCATGATAAATTGTGCGCAAACAATTTAAACTCTATAAAACTAAATTATTTTACTTTACTTACAGTTTTGGCGTATTTTCCATATTTAAAGCGATAATTAATAATTCCGATCGATAACTTTTAACGGATGTTCCATTGTGATCGCGAAAACGTTAAACATCCATGGTGAGTAATCGTTATCACGTCGCTTATTAGCACGTCGATAGTCATTTGTGATTGAGCTCCAGGACTCTAAAACTGTCTGAAGGTAAAGGTGAGGCCCCTTTCCCCTAGCATTAAGCAATATTCGGTCGACAATTTATAGTGAACACAATAAAACCATTCATTTTTATATGAGTTCTTCCTATATTTTGTTTGCAATCTTAGAAAGATGAGTTGAGATAAAGCTCGACTTAAATGAAACTCGACAAATTCGTTTTTACTGAAAATAAGTGATTACCAAAATTGCTCAGTGCGAAAAATCTAAATACACCGTTTCCCCACGATGAGACCGCGAAACTCCAAGAGGGTGATTATTCATGATATTCTGAGAAAAAAATCTCAATAAAGTTTTTCAAAAAACTCAATTCTAATTTCTTAAAAAAATGATTAAAATAATGAATAAAAATTCACGCGTGTAATACCGTCCATTTTTGAACTGGCTAACACCCACGTGACCTGCACCAATTTCAGATATGAAATTCGAATTTTGAATGTCCAGAGCGGTGACTAGAGCGGACCCCCACTCCTCCCCGCCCACCGCCACCCCGCCACCACTAGCATTTCAAACAGAAGCCAGTATTACATAGTCGCTTTTTATTAATACTTTTTTTTAATTGATTTTTTCTCTCAGAATACCATGAACAATCACCCTCCGGAGTTTCGCGGTCTCATCGTGGGACACGGTGTATAATAAATTTGTAATTAAATTTTAGCTCATTTTAACACATTTAGAGATAAATATTTTATAGATGTATTATTTTATTTTATTTATTTTACCGCATCAAAATTTTAATTATTTTAGCAATAACCGGGGAACAACGTCCCAAACACCCAGGCTTGAGAAAACTCACCATTGATAAAATGCATATAAGTAGTTTAATATTTCTATGAATCGACATGGGTACAATTTGTGTTGAACTCAAAGGCGTGTCATAAATTTCACTTTCGGGCCGCGGTCCCAGTAAGGGCCGGGTCAGGTGTTGTAAACCCCGTAATTGTTTCACATGGACCGCAACTTGATCCGCGGCCCGCACCCACAATTCAATGTTTGGGTTATTATGCCCTGAGGAAATGCTTAATGCTAAATATATTGGCAAGCATAAAGGTATCGGGTATTTTTTAACCTATGTATCGTACATTGGGTTTGTTTTTACTGCTATGGATGTAGGACAGTAAACATAGTGAATATAGTGACGTACTAAATATTATACCAACTCATTTATTTTATTTGGATCGGGTACCTTTTTTTGTAAATGTGAGTTACATTTATTTTTTACCTTGCTTATTGCGTTTAAGCCTTGGGCATTTAGGTTATTTTACTTCAGAACTGATTTTCTAGCCTGTGATATCTTACTACAGAAATCGCTAAGCATTTTTTATTTTTTTTTTTTAAATATCTACGCCCAATTGGCATAACATAATTCAAATATTGTATATAATAAGATTTTTTTTTTAAAACAGGTAGCAACACATTCTGGTACAACATATTCAATATTTGTGAAATTAAAAATAAATAAAACGTGAAATGCTTTAAAAATTTAATTCAAAATAAATAAGTAAAATCCCAAATAAATAAATATAGATTCCTTCAAAAATTTAAATCTAAAATAGATAAGTGAAATTTAAAACAAATTAAATGTAAGTTGCTTTAAACATTTAGCATTGAGAAATGACAAATCATGAATAAGTGAATCATCAATAAATAAATATGTTAAATTTAAGATAAACACAATGATTAGGTCAGATCAGATCAATTAAATGGTTAGTGAGGCAGGGAAATTATCTTTCTCCTACTACTTCTTCTTTCCCTTATCCTAACGGAATGGTGCATAGGGCTTTAGGTACACAAAACACAGTGTATCTTGAATTAAGTACATGAATACAAAATGATCCGTCTTTTGTTTCAGTACCATTCTCGTATGTCACTATTATGAAATATTTTACGTCCCCGTCGGGAATCAAACCCGCCATCTTATGCATGGTTGGCGGAGGTTCTTTCTTCTAGCTTATTTTTTTACATCACGACCTGCTGGAGACCTCTAGGTAGGTCGAGACAACGTAATGTGTTGGCTGATCCGGATGATTTGGGCGAAATGGATCGCATCATTATCATTGTCATACAATATCCGATCCCTTTGTGGAGTATATGAAATCCACAAACTGCCTCCAGGCCAAGCGATCGACCGCCAGCCCTCGTGCATTCTCCCTAGTCAAGTCCACGTCCCGCAGCTCCGACGCAAACTGTCGCCGAATTGTCAACAGTGGACGTCAACCTGATGCCTTGTAAAATAGGCAAGCATGGTTAAGGCTCTCGAGAGACATACGTAGTATATGGCCTAGCCAGCCGAAGCGCCTTCACCGGATGTCAGTAGATACCAAGGGTTGCTGATTGCTGGGATTGCTGGGAGCAGAAACCTTCAGATTGTAAAAGGGGAAATGTCGTCTTGGTGTACCAATGCTGTGCAGGTGTAGTAGTTATCGTCAAAGAGGCTAAAACTCTTCTCATAGATAGCTCATGCTATATGGCCATTTGAAATAAGTTATTATTTCCTATCTTGGCGCCTTTTGTATTTAGAGATTATTTCGATGCATAAGTTAAGGTAATTTTAAAACAGACCGAGTATAATAAGTGATATATTATGTATACACAATATGTATGTAAATGAAGATGATTATTACAATTATTATAGAGAGTTCACACGGAGTGAGAAAGGTTGAGTCGCTACCCTTCACGTTCGGCAATGGTCGACATGCGGTGGCGGAACAAGGAATGGTTCGTGTCTTGGATAACGTTATGTCAGAAGCTTCCGACGATCGCCGCAGTGGTGTACTCGTCGCAGAACAAAGCCTATTTTCCTATTTTTTCGGTCTACACTTCAGTTCATACAATTTGATACGATTTGAACGAATCAGATTTGAAAAACTTAATTTTGAGTAAAAAAACTCTGGTAATCGGATAACTACCTTATAATTTTATATTTGTATTTGTAGCAAGGAATAGTATAAAATAATCATTTTTTTAAATTTACGGTTTGAAAATAAATGGAGCCACCGTAAATCTTGACGGATGATGCGCCGGTAAGTTAATCTAAATATTAATTGTTTACCTACACTAATAAAGATGATTGCCAAATAATGCTTAACAATCTTCTCAACAGATGACACCAGCATAGGAAATTTCGGTAATGCGGAACGACGTAGGCGAGTTCAATATATAGCAGTTCCAAAATTTGTTTTTATATGGTTATCAGATGATGGGCGGAATGGGGAATGTTGTAGTACATCAAGTGGCCACTTAACCCATGACAGGTCATAAGCCCTGTAAACGCCTAGATAAACCACACTCGCTTCCAGAGTTTCTCTGTCTCTGTTGGGATATCAATAATATCTAAATATTAATGTTTTATAAGTAAATAATGAATAAACTTGAAATCCTTTATTATTTTTTCTTATTCATCCTCGTAGTGATGTCCGGTCATCTCATCAATATACGCTGACTCGCTGACTGCTATGTATTTTTTAAAAGCAATCTGCGACTTTCACAGCCTTCTGTTCTAGCAAGCAGGTATCATGTCCATTCCAGAATAATAATATCTTAAAACGACAATTTGGCTGCATTTCTTGTTAGATATTTAAGAATATATAATGATTTTTCTAAAATAACTTACTTGTACGCCACTGTAAATGGCATAAAGCACATGCACTGGTCGTGAGTACGATTTACATCTTTTTAGTGCAAAATACTAAGAAAGGTCAGCATGGAATGTGCCTACTAAATAGGTACACGCAAGCGGTCTCTTCAAGTATCGTAAGTGATCTCTTCACATATCGTAAGTGATCTCTTCACATATCGTAAGTGATCTCTTCACATATCGTAAGTTAGAACAGATTCTATCTTAGATACATTTACATCACTTAAGGATAGGACAGGATCATAAATGTTTGATCTGCTATAAAAATGGGAAAAAGTTATGTATAATACTACTTTATTTACTTTCCTATATCCACACTAATGATGCATAGGGCAATCTGCATCAGTACACTATCATCATCATCTTCATCACACCACATCCGCTCTCTATGTGGAGCATATGGATTCCACAAACTGCCTCCAAGCCAAGCGATTGGCCGCCAGTTCCCAGGTACACTAGTACTTTACACTAGGACATGTGCAGTGAATCCTTGTAATTTGTTAGATAAAGGTAATATGATCAGTCTTACGCTTCAATACGAGTAAATGCTTCAATTTTATGTGAAAACCAATTTAAATCAATATTTTATATTATCCCTTATGGGAATAGAACTCACGACCTCTTTCATGGTTGCCCAACATACTAATCACCACAAAGCCGACAATATTATACTTAATTAATTTATATTGAAAAAAATCATAATTTTTTTTTTTTGGAAACATAAATTATCAGAAAACACAGAGTAATGATATATAAAATACATATTAAATTAAACATAGAACAACTATGCAGGTCCTGGGCTCGATTAATAATAATAATTGGCTTACTTATATAAATGGGCGCCTTACAATTGAAAATATTGTTTAAACAAGTGATAGACTATATAACCTGTAACTTGAGCAGACTAGGGCAATTACGCATTTGGGAATTTGTATGTGAGATTTTTAAAAATATGCGTTTTTAATTGAGTCCGAAATTGACTAAGGCTCTGAATGGTGCGTAAGTGTGACAGCCGCTGCAAAAGCACGATAGCTAAACTTGGTGTTTGGACTTCGCTGGGGTTTACAAAGTCTTCCCCTGACTGAATATAAAATTAATATTGTACCAATGCACTACAAAAGAATGAAGTAGTATAGAAAATTCTGTTATATTTCTATCTTACGATGTAGGGTCTTAATATAAATACCAAAAAGACCCAGTTCATGTGCAATAAGTCATGTCCTGACCCTGACTATCTCCTTTACAACAATGGGCAGAGGATCGAAAAGGTTGACAGCTTCAGATACTTAGGTGTTTATATAACTGAAGATTGCAGCACGCACAAGGAGCTCGCAATCCGTCTAGGAATTGCTGGAGCAACCTTCAACACAATGTGCGCTGTCTGGAATTCCAGTTTATACCCGGTCAAAACAAAATGCCGACTCCTTAATTCCTGTATTGTGCCGGTGCTCCTTTATGGATGCGAATCCTGGCACCTCACAAAAGCTCAGAATGCTCGCTTGTTGAGCTTTGAGATAAGTGTCTGAGAAGGATTCCAGGCATTAGGTGGTTTGACTTCATAACCAACGCTGAAGTTAGGGAACGGACGCAGCAACCTCCAATAACTGGAGTCGTGAAGATGCGGCGATGGACCTGGCTTGGGCATGTACTCCGGATGCCTCGGGAGAGCCTGAACCCGAGGTGCCTCTTCTTTACGCCTGCAGGATCCCGCCGTCCTGGCAAACCGTCGATGACCATCCTACGGATGTATTCGGCGGAACTGATGGATGCGGGCTAGACGTGGGAGGAGGCGAGAGAGCTGGCTGGTGACAGGGTCTCCTGGAGGGATCTAGTGATGTCCACATGCTCCACGTAGGAGCGAACGTGGCGAAAGAAGAAGAAGAATGTAGAGTAAATCTGTAGAATCTTATTTGTAACAGCTACCCTGCTCTGCATAGTATATCAGCATGTACATTAATATGTAATATGCACAAATATACATATTATGATTATGCAATTATTTGCTATTAGACGTGCATCTAGCCTATTAAATACGTATGTATAAAATATGCGGCATATTCTTGATTTTCTATATTAGGTATAGTTTTGTCGCATTATAAAATACATGTTTTTATGTCTTCTGAAAACGCATGCATACAGTATACCTGTATGCGAAATAGCAACGATAAAGTATACGCACTACAACCATGATAAGTCTAGTAAGACTAAGGAATAACACGTCTAATGTGTGCTGTTTATTGTTTATGTGTATTGTGTTGTATATGTGTGAGTGCTGTTTAAGAGGGTAGTCTTGCAGTCTGTACCTGTCTTGCGTTTTATTACTGTTTTATTATAAAAATTCAACTCTTCAATAGGACAGGGGCCCAATAACCATAATCCACTAACCATAATATGGTTCCAGTGGATTTCTTAATAATAACAAAAAAATGATAATAATAAAAAACCAAAGTTAGATGTTTGCTGTTGAGGCTATGTATCCAAACGATACAAAATACATATAGTAAAATATACATAATATTATATAGGTACATAGGCAATGAGAGGTGAATATTCCAAAGTATCACCCATTTACTTTTTTTTTTTTTTTTTAATTTATTTTCAAAAGATACGAAGTAATACAATAAAAACATATATATGAAGAAGAAAAAAAAAACACGAAAATCCCACCAAGGCATAGCCTGTTTGTGGGTATACTGTGAAAGTCAAAAAGTATGCACGTGGCAAAAAAGAAAAATAAAGTCATGTAAAAATGGGAAAATAACAGATAATGTAAACAAAATAGTTTTTAAAAAAAGAATACAAGATATTGGTATCTTTATACCGGAAAAGAAGAAGGGAAATAATTATAATACATAAAATAAAAATTTGATTAAATGGATGCTCTCTGGTGCCCCTTTTTAACAATGCTATCTTATCAATGCTGATTATCTCCCTATCATTTTGATCAATCACCTTGCCCGATACTATTTTTTAAAATTATCTGTTTTTTTTTTCATTTTAACCGCCTCACCCAGGATCAACCTCCAATGAGATTACAAGAATCGAAAGTAATTCTTCCAAACCTACTAGCTACTGTTCGTTCTGTTATTGGGCCTTACGGCTGTTACTACTACATACTTCTTTCCCTTATCCGCACCTAGTGGGGCACAGGGCACTGCATTGATAAACCTAGTGTAATGAATATTTTATTTATTTTATTATTTTACCCCCATAGGGCTTTTACATAGACATTTTCAAATGATTTCACAGTAGGTAGCTATTCATTACCGCCAGAGATGGCATCCAGACACTGTTCCCTAAAATGCACTAGACTAGTTAGCCAGTGCGTGCATTCGTCGTATAGGGGAGTTGGCACTATAATTGGTCGATGATTGGCTACAGTAAAGTAATGCAATACTAAGGGTAACTCGACCAGGCACTCGTATACTAATTAAATTTGTTAGTTGACAACAATCAAACATAGATTTTAATACTTTGAACAGAAAGAGCAAATCATTTAATATTCTTCTATTTTCTAATGTTTCTATTTTCAAAAAGTTATAATTTATGTTTACAATGGGAATATTTAATTCAAAATTAATAATATTTATGATGATGTGTTGTGAATGAGTTTATTGTAACTCATGGGGAATACATGTAAAATGTATTTTTTTAAATAAAAAAAAAAAAAAAAAAAAAAAAAAAAAATTGATCATTTGTTACAAGAAGGCAAGACGATCAATCTTACGCTTCAGCGCCAGTCCTTGGTATTACGTATGAAATATGTGAAAATCAAATATGAAAAAAAAAAACATATTTATGGCTATTAAGGTGGTTAAAATAATTCAATAAAATAATAATAAAATCAGTACCCCTGCTGGCTTCGCTACGACTGCCCCCTTTAATGCATGTATGTATAAATATGGTACGCGTAAGTGTAAACTAGCCAACTAGTAGGCGTGGGAACACACCGTACGCGTACCAGAACTAGGAAATATAATACTTTCAGTTGTCATGATATAATCACCTTACTTACCTACCTCACTGGACTATTTCAATCAAACACTGTTATTGGCATTTGTCCCATAATTCGAATGCTTATTTTCCTGTATGGTGCTATAATGAATAATTATTATTAGAGATATGTGTTATTAATATATGATAAATGATTATGAATACTGAATACCTGCCAGTGTCCATATTTCAATCGGAAGATTATTGATTCACCTTCCGCTGTTGATAAAAACATTTTAATAGTGTAATAAAATGAGAAAAAAAAGAAAGAAAAAAAATTAATGTGTAATGTAACCCGCAGACAAGCCCCGGCATTGCGGGAACAACAAATACATTTATGTATTGTCATTGATTTACTTAGATTTGAACTGAACCCAAAAAATGAATGACACTTCAACTACGCCAAAACCTCCACCTACGCCAGACGCGTATTCAGTATTTCTTTAACCGCCGGCAGAGTCGGACGTTCAGAAAACATTTCGAAATGCCTTCCTGTGTAAATAAAACCTTGTAAAAACAGTACGGATAAAATTAAGAAAAAATATGGTGTTACTTTCCACATGTAAATGTTTATTTATATTTGTTTACATAGCCTAAAATAATTATTATTCAAAGAAAGTTTTCTTCTTAAATAATAGCTAACAGCCCGTCCACAAGAAAAAAAAAATTCATTTTAGATGCATGGTAAAATTCATGAACGCTCCTCGTAAGGAACGGTTTAGTATTGTATACTGTTACTGTAACCCTATATTTAGCCCATACCTTTTGCGGTGTGTGAGCGGATGCTTGCCGGCAGTCGAAGGGCTCTGATAGGTCGACCCGTGTAAGAGTATTAAGGTGGAATCTCCGTGTCATTACCTTTTCTAAATTATTTACTCTGCAAGGCAGATCTAAATGTATTATATATCAATGTGTATTGTGTATAAAATATGTTTATTTCAAATAAAATAAATAAAATCAAAAATCAAAAATACTACTACCATTACTACTCTCCCTTATCCGCACCAAATGGTGCATTGGGCACTGCATTGATCATTTGTCTGTGTATGTATGTGAAAAAAACATACAAATAAATATTTCATATTGACCCCCAACCCGCGACCTCATTGCACGGCAGCACAACGCGTTCCCACTACACTACAAGGCGGAATTAATTTAGCTATTTTTAATTACGTGTAACTTAAGATTCTTTATAATTAACTTAAAAATTATTACTATATTATATCTTGGAGTGGCTCTGAAGCGTAAGACTAATCATCTTGCCTACATTTAATAAATGTAATAAATTATCATGACATGTTGCACTCTATGCACCGTTAGATAAGGATAAGGTAAAGTTGTAGTTGTAAGAATTTGTTTCAAAATTACTTGGAGATGTTTTATTATTTTTTCATTTGTAGAGGAAATTTAATTTAATTTCTACTATCGATTTTATCGGGTAGCCAACTCAAAAGATTCAATTTTGTAAATTTGACAAATTTTATTCTCATAAATATTGTTCGGTTCTACCATTACGGTTGGTTGAAAGATTTTGCTTAAAAGCAATAAACCCGCCCTTGTACACCTGCTATGTAATTGTGCACGAAGTCTTAAATATATAATGAAATTAAATTCAAGAAAGTAAAAAAGCTTAATATTGTCTTAATATTTGATAAAGTATTGGTTCATAAATTGTAAAACAGAAGTTCATGAGATAGAAACAATAATATTATAATATATAATAAAAATGTTAACCTGCAACACTGCATGATTTTTCAAAAATTTAGTAGTGTTTAGTCTTTTATCGCAATTAATTTTAAGTAATACTTCCCTTCTTTTGTTTTTTTTAAGTATGGTCATGGTCAGATTGATAACTGTTAAATAATAAGTGTAAAGGAATCTGTTTTGTGGCAAACTAACCTGGCTACAAAACGATTTTAAATTCCATAGAAATCGTTACTCCAAACAAACGTATAAAAGAAACTTTTTTGGTTTTTTATATGTAAATTTAATTTGATAGCATTGGGAAAATACACATGAATTTCACTAGTTCCCGTCGATTTTTACTTACTTATTTACATAGGCATTTCACAATTATAACAGCCTTTTTCTTAAAAATAATTTAGATTCAATTGCAACAATATACCCATTAATAATATTTTTTTAAAGGAGTACGTTAAAACGATAGTACTGTAGATAGCATTATGCATTGGATTAAATTTACAATTTACAAGAACCTAGACAGTGTTTTTGCTCAACATGTTAATATAGCAAGTACGCAACATCTAATTAAAAGCCTAGAATATATGCGTAATTCGCATAAACTGTTACTGGTAAACGCAAAAGTCTCAGTAAGAAAAATGTAGAAACCCGTTCGGAGCGGTCAGTTAACGCTAACTGGTACATTAGCCATTCTTTTTCTTGGCGACAACCTTAAGGAAATTATGTATCTGATTCCCAGCAGTTAGTCGATATTCTCCTTTTTATGACTTCCTAGTAGAGACGCCAGAAGAATTTATATACGACTGTATTATGTAAAATATGCAGAGACAAAAAGCCTCGTGCGAGCTTCGCCTTCGCCCGAAACTTTGAAATTACAGGCTATTTCCATACTTCAAATTTCTGCTTAAGTTTTAAGACGGTCTGTAAAATTAAGGATATTTCTAAAAAAAACGCTAATGATTATTACGAAAATGTCGCCCATGAACGAAGTTACGAGTTTTTAAAAGCCTCCATTAAAATACATTAAGCTTATTAAAATACACAAATGCTTCCGAAAAATGTTTTTGAATGAATGTAAACTTTTCCACATTGAGTTTTTTTTTGCAACTTATGTTTTCATTGTACCACAAGAATCAGACAAATACCTAAGCTACATAAAAACCTAGGATTAAAATATATTACATAAATTTATTTAGAATATAAATATAATTGAATAATAATATTTTAGTCTAGGAAATACTCATAAAATTAATTAAAAATACCAGTAAATACAAATACTTTTGCAAAATAAGTCAACATTCAACGTTTTTCATAGTAACTTATTGAATATTTTAATTATGAAAAACGGCGCAAATTCTTTAAATTGGATAATTTTGCATGATATTACAATAAACATACGTTAATATATGTATTTTTCTATCTTGTGTATATAAAAAGGATACTTATGAAATGCTCATTTCAGCAAGGTAAGTAGGTTTTACAATGCCTTCAATTATTTTGCTAATAAAAATAACTACATATGGGTTGACACCATATCTGGGCAACTCTTATTGCTGGCGTTATTATCACAATCTAATTTTCTGCGTTGTCAAATGGTGAATTCATTATTCATTATAAACTACTAGGGTGACCAACTAAACCACATAACATTTTTTTAAACAAATTTCTACTGGAGTGAGGCCGTGGGAAAGGCAGAAAGAAAAAAGAAAACATTTTAATAATAATTTATATAAAATATTATTTAGTTTTCATTTTAAGTTAAGTTAATTAAATTAGGCATGCTTTTTCTTTATTACTCGTGAAATGTGGATTAACATTACTTGTGTTATACAACCAGCATTTTCATAAATTGTATAGAATTTTGAATATGTTTCTATGTCGTCATTTAAAAAAAAAAATGGTAAACGTCATATACGTATAAATCTTATTTTTAAATGTTAGTAAACTTTAATTTAATCTGTGTACTGTCATCAATTTTATATGTATAAACAATATTCGACAAAAGCGTTTCGCTCTTAGTTAATTAAGTTTGTTTAAAATGAAAATAATTTATTCCAAAGTAACAAAATAAAGTTTGTAATCCTAAAACACAATGAGTACGTGTTATTCTACATAGGTTTATATATTTTTTAAAAATAACATCGCATATTGACGTATCTACAGAGATGGAGAAGCTCTGGAAACGAATATGGATTATCTGTTGAGAAATCAATAATTACTGATACAAACTCGTCACGGGGGTACACCCAGTATTTGTTTACAAGTACTTCACACGTTGTTAATAGCAACACTTAGGTCTAGCGCGCACTGCGATTTCTGCCCGCGCGATAGTTTACCCGCAAAAATGTAACACAAACATGGGTTTAGAAGTTTAGATAGAAGTGCGCACACTAGCGGGGAAACAATCGCGGCGGGCAAAAAACCGTAGCCTGCTACATTTTGGGAGCGGGGCGATTCCCGCAAACAAAAATGTAACATAATATCGCACCCCGGGAACAAAAGAGAGTCAACTCTAAAAACAACATTTTTGGGAAATGGCTAAAAACACTAACTTTTTTGTTTCTTAATTTTTTCACAATTTTTTTGGTTGTAATTTCTACGACATCTGTCGCAAAGGTTTAAGAGCTTTTTTAGTTCTGTTTAAGTGATTTCGTGCGGATGGTAAAAACCCACCAAAAAAGTACAAAACCTCTATTTTTCTTAATTTTGAGTTGTCTCTTTTATTGCCGGGGTGCGATATGAACTAGTATCGGAGTGCGCGCACTGCGGGCAAACTATCGCAGCGCGCTATTGTTATCCGAACGAAAATATAAAAATTTAAGTCTTCCGAAATGCATGGTCACCTTATTTGTTGGCATTTAATCATTTATAAATGTATTTCACTTGCATATTAATGTTGTTTATCATAAATACAGTGAATGCAAATATTGCGATACAAAATACCTTCGATGTAAAAAACTCATATAAATATCTGTTAGTACACGTAGGTATTTCATGTTTTATAACACGAGTATAAAATATTTCACATGTATGCGATACCTTGGACTAGCACTGAAGCGTAAGACTAATCATTTTGACATATGACAAACGATCAAGATTTACTGCAGTTGGTGTACCAATGCAGTGCCCTATGCACTATTGGATGAGGATAAGGAAAAGTGGTAGTAGTAATATACGACGAGTAGGTAGTACCTATAATCTTAATATAATCTTCATTTGATTGCATCGTTGGATTTTGGTCATAACTGCTACAGTTACACATACAGAGTCTATTACTTACTGTATTCAATACAGATATTGAGACAATCATCTTTTCTTCCTAATCGTTTGCTCTTGGCAAAGCAGTGGTGGTCTGGCAGTAGGGGGAATGTTGCCAGGATCCGCTTCCATCCGCCTGTGTCCAGCAATTCTGGAGGCATCCTGGAGAAAGACGCCCGTCGCCTGCACTCACCAAGTCAGTCCATCTCGTTGGGCTCCTTCCACGGGGATGAAGACCCTTCAATAGTCCATGCACCACCAACTTGACCATATATATATAGATGATGATAGCAATACTACAACCAATTAAGCCATAAACATTTCTTCTCCACAATATTTCTTCTCCGAGCTAGATTTTTACGCTTTGTATAGGAAAACTCGTAACAAATAACATGGAGGTGAAATGTTACTACTCATGTAGGTAGGTACTCATGCTTACTTTAATAAGTAATACACGTGCCATGCCTAGATTGGGTGGTATAGCATTCTATCCTCTCTGTCTACCCCTAAGTATAGTAAGTAAATATAAGTAAATATTTTAATCCTTTAAAAAACTATTCATTTTGAATGTGTACAAATACTTGTAGACAAATTGTCTGGATTATATCCATGCTTGGCTAATATCAACCGTTATTGATATCTCAACGGATACAGAAAAGCACTGGATATGTTTTTTTTTTATTATCTAGGCGTTTACAGGGCTTATAACTTGTCATTGGCTGGGTCAAGTGGCCACTTATTGAGCAATGGGGAATGTTGTAATACATCAAGTGACTACTTGACCCATCCAATGACAGGTCATAAGCCCTGTAAACGCCTAGATAATAAAAAAAATCATATCCAAAGGTTCTCTGAAAATGTTGAGATATCAATTATGATTAACTAACTAACCATCACGCCTATTCTCTGAATGGGCAGGCAGAGATGAAAGAACACCACACAACTCTATCTTGACACATTCACACATCTTGTCATGCATGCACGTCGATTATTCTTACTTTTCTATAATAAGTTCAACCTTTTATGATACAGGTAATTTAAATAATAATGATTGAATCTCGTGATTTATCTGCATAATACGAAAAAAATATTGTAAAAGCCTCTTCGCAAGCAGTAGATAACTTTTCAAAATATAAACAATAGCCATATGTTTTTCTATATTTAATTAAGTTGCCTTAAACAGGCCTTACAGGATTTAAACACACAATCCCCTAGTCCTTAAGCAGTCTTGCTGTCCATTACAGGATTTAAACAGCCAACGGTCCATAATTATTATTAAAGATTAATTACATTAATATAACATAAATCTTTATTCATAGCAGTTGTATTAATGTCAGTGAAGTAATTTGTATTGAGCACAAGGTATTCCGAGAATATTGTAATTTATTTATGAATTAATTTCGCGATAATTAACAGTTCTTTACATGCAGATTAATAATTTATAAAATTTAAAACTGCACTGATACGAAAAATGTAACTCATAGTAGAAATCAGGGAAACAATCAATTATCAATAAGATTCTACATACATAGTATACCACTTATATTTTACCTTATTATATTTACTACTTTCTATTATACCTTATACTACTTATATTTACCTTACTATGATTACTACTTATATTATGTATATTTTAGCGTAACCTCCCCCTCACCAAGCACAAGAGCTGGTCTTTTTTATTGGTGAGGTATAGCGTTATGTTAATATTGTATAATTATTGTCATAAGTTTTAGTAAAATTAATTTGTTAAAATATAATTTTTTTTTTTTTTAAACAAAAAAATAGTTACATATTACAACTACTTTTTCTTATCTGCACCTTATAGTGCATAGGGGACTGTATTGGTACACAAAGTGCAGTAAAACTTCATGATTGGTTACACGAAGACAAGATGATCAGTCTTACGCTTCAGCGCCAGTCCAATATTACACAAGTGATACATTTTATGTAAAAACCACATTTAAATAAATATTTTATATTTACCCCGATCAGGAATCGACACCGCGACCTCTTGCGTGGTAGGCCAACACGCTGCCGCTACACCTTGAGGCGGACAACGCGTGGACTTTATTTATTATGACACGTGGGAGAGTTGGCTATGTGAGGGATCTAGTGATGTCCACGTGCTCCACCTAGGAGCAAACGTGGCGAAAGTAGAGAAGAAAGGCGGAAATATAATAATAAAATATTTTATAAGCTTTTAATGTTTTCTAATAGCAATGATGTATATTTTTATAGCTTCACATCGTTATTTCCTAAATTTCCCATAAAATAAAGCTAACATAAAGTGATTTTGAATTCCTAGAATTTATTGCACTTACTTAAATCGCCAGTGGAATTCTCGGAGAAATGTTACAGAAGTATTAAATTTGTTACAAATATTTTTATTACTTTCTGAGAGGCGTTATTGATGGAATTACACGATTTTGTTACGTGTGTATTCTTTACGTATGTTCCTGGAATTAAGTCATTATTAAGAAAATAACACGTAATAATATTAAAGACACATTAACAAAGCGATTACTTTATGGTACCGGCTTAAATTGAGATCATTTTTCGATGCACGTGTCTGGTGGATGTAGGTATTCATAATAAAAAACCAGGCAAAACTAAAAAAAAAAAATAAGATGGATAATACATGCCTAATCATTTAAATATATATAATTACAGGAAAAATCAACAATGGTAACATAAAAATTATGTACACAGTAAGAAATAAAATTACCTTAAATATTTATACAATTTTTAAAATAGAACTTTCCTATAATATGGTGGATGATTTCGGAAAACGATTATTTTATAGAATTACTGTTGAATATACAGTTCTACTACTTTCCTTTATCCGCACCCAATGGGTGCTTAGGGCACTGAATTGATACACCAAGTGCAGTTTAGATTGATAATTTATTACAATTTACATCCCTACAGAGATGAGGTAGAATTTTTTCAAATTCAGGAATATGGATATTCGAGCGTTTACAGGGCTTATGACCTGTCATTGACTGGGTTAAGTGGCCACTTTATGTACTACAACATTCCACTTATTAGCGAATATACACACCAGGTAACATTTTAAAATTAAATGTTGGATAATTTATTACATGAAGGCAATGCAAGATGATCAGTCTTACGCTTCAGCGCCATGGTACCAAATATGAAATATTTACAGCAGCTTACATAATTTCATATTAGTTGCATTTATATAAAACAGTCTACTAAGCCCGTTTGTAGCCTATTTTTATCATATTGGCAGCTTCCGCCTTCGTAAAGTAATAGCTTGGACGCTGGACTCAAGACATAGAGGTTTCGAGCTCAATTTCCGATGGAAAAAAAATCCAGTGATTTTTCTCAAGCCTGGGTGTTTGTTATGTTGTTCCCCTCTATTATTGAGCCACTCGGTTTGTTGAGGTGTTAAGGTGGTTAAATTTTTTTTTTTTTTTAATGACATGGAATAGCTTGATTAATAATTATTAGATATTTGCTATTGCTAGAGCACTATAATATAAAGCTCATATTCCAATTTTTTTAATATATAGAACATCGCATTCTCTACCTGTAGTATGTTAAAGCTTTTGTGTATTTGAGGCGCTAAATTATTGTGTCATATTAATGCTATTTTTTTCCAAAACCATTTATAGATGAAAAAGTCATCATCATCATCATACCATATCCGCTCCCTATGTGGAGCATATGGAATCCACAAACTGCCTCCAGGTCGAGCGATCGGCCGCTAGCTCCCGTGCATCGTCAACAGTATGAAAGCTGTCTGGAGATCGGATATTTACTCGGTTAAAACAAAATGCCGCCTTTATAACTCCTGCATCACGCCTGTTCTCCTCTATGGCTGCGAATCGTGGCACCTAACCAGGGCCCAAGACAGCAGACTTCTGAATTTTGAGAATAGGTGTCTTAGAAGAATTTTAGGTGTGCGGTGGTTTGACTTTGTAAGGAACACAGAGGTGAGGCAACGGACACAGCAACCTTGGTATCTACTGTCATCGGGCGAAGGTGTTTCGGCTGGCTAGGCCATATACTACGTATGCCTCCCGAGATCCTTAACCATGCGTGCTTATTTTACAAGGCATCAGGTTCTCGGCGTCCTGGTCGTCCACTGTTGACAATTCGTCGGCAGTTTGCGTCAGAGCTGCGGGACGTGGACTTGACTAGATAAAAAAGTACTAGACTTGTATTTTCTCGCACGGAAATTTGTTAAGGCGCTAGTGTATTCAAGGCGCCAAATTACGCCCTCGCTCCGCGTACTAACTCGAATATTTTGACAGTCGCATCATCCCACAATGCGCCCGCTGTCATCCGGTCATCTCGTCCGGATCATATCGGACGGCCGGCCCATACATAAACATTTCCCGCCTAGCGATACTGATGATTCAAAAATGGAACCGTGCAAGAACGCGGGCGCGGCAAAAAACCGCCACTTGCTAACAAGATGCTAATCAGGCCACTTTAGAGCGTCGGCGTCGATCAAAAGCATCTTGCCTCCCTTTTTCTCCGAAGCCGACACGGATCACTCCATCCCGCTCCGCGCTGTAGAGGCATTTGATGCGACTTATGAAACGGACTGACCGCGGCCGCCGGACTCTGTGTTTTGTTTTCGTCTTTGCGCGGAATTAAAATTGAGCGCATTGGGCCCAGTTCAAATTGGTCATATCTATGCGGCATAACCAATTTTCACCCTCTAAGGCCATAAGCTAGAAGTCATAATCGTGAAATCATTAAGCTGTAATCAATACATTCTAAATATTATATTCTAAATCTATTCGCATAAAATTAGAATTGCCCAGAACCTAGAGCACATTTCCAAGCTGAGATTGATTTAACGGCTACAACTCGACTGTCTGATTTAAGAAATTGAGAAAAAAGTCTTCCGTAGACTTGACCAGTATTCTATCTTTCTATAAAAAATATTCTGACTTCTTGCGCGAACGGGCATCGCAGGAAAAAAACTTGCCTAGGAAAAAAATTAAAACTTTAAGCGCCTGTCATTATTTGGGATTTTCGTGTTTTGACATTGGACATATCATTATAAGCATACATAATGAAAAACTACTTTTTTAACTTTACTTTTTTACTTTTAAAAGTTTAGTTAAAAAGAACCATAAGTTTTTGAACTGAACGCATGGTGTAAAGAAAATGAAGCTTGAATTTCGCGCCACCTTCAAACTCGAGGCAAGGTCTGTGCGCTTAGATATTACCCATCTAAACTAGGCCTAGTACTACGGAAACCCTAGTATTCGGGGAAGCGGTAATTATGCACCGTGATTCTTCAATCGCTTTGTTTACTAATTACAACAGATAGTGAGGGAGCGTGCTAATCTATAAGTCTATACTCTATACCTAATACCTACTCTATACCTGTACCTACCTAGTGATCTCCCTTCTTGCAAACTGCGACTACTGCCGCTACAACATACCTGGTGATTCTTCTATCGCTTTGCATACAAATTATTATATTACTTTACATTGTAGAGGAGAGTTCTGGTATAAAGTGATATTATTCTATTGTGTAAACTGCAACTCCGTATTTAACTTCTAGCAATAACAAAAATATAAGTAAAATTTACTGCAATTTTTTAACAATTAAATTATTATTAAGTATGTGCATTAAAATGTAATTTTAATTATATATTTCTCGGTGAAAACATCTTTATTTTAAGAAATCGAAGTCATTAAAGGCTTTTTTTAAATAGGATTATATTAAATCATTATGTTTGCACTTGGGGCCAGCGATTGTGTTTTTAAAAAATACATATATTCCAGATTTTCTAACTGCCACTTATCTGCTTTAACTGAATAATTTTCGAACACAAATAGAAGAAAAATATTTTTTGTAGATATAATTTATATTTTTTATGGATACCCAATTTATATCAACTATATAAAATAGTCAATCACTTGAACCTAGTGACCCACTACGTCACTCATACGTCATCACTGGGGGTCTACGTCATCACTAGACATCTACGTCACACGTTTCAAAGTGTAAGTGTATTGGCCTAAGTACTGCAGTCTTTAGACGGTGGAATTGGGTAATAAGTGGTGTTGTGATTTTTTTTTAAAATTTGTATGTTAACATGTGTGATACCTTGGACTGGTACTTAAGCGTAAGACTGATCATCTTGCCTTCATGTAATTAAATGATCAAAATACACTGCACTTGGTGTACCAAATGCAGTGCCCTATGCACCATTGGGTGCGGATAAGGGAAAGTAGTAGTAGTAGTATGTAAACGCCCCTTCTAGTAAATTCTTCTATAAACGCTTTATATTTTCGCCTCTTTACAAAATTTTAAGTCTGAGTTATGATATCACTAAAACACCGACAATTGTTTATTACAATTTTTTTTATTTCTATATTTTATTGGTTGGTACCTCCCGGTTCTCTTCCACTATCATTCTTTTCTGTTTCGCGTGAAGGAATTTTTTTATTTATTCATTAATCTTGTACACTTAATGTGCATTACACATGTGCGAATACCATGTGCCATAGACTGTAGCATCTTCATATACAAAGGAAATGAGAAAAAATTCTGAGAAAAAAGCAATAAAAATTATGAAGACAAAAAGTTAATACTGCTAAGTAATTGTATCCATCTCCACTTTGTATGATAAGTGTTTCATGCTACATTGCGGAAAATCCCAAGTTCGATTCCCAGCTAAGCATTCTTAAAAAAATTAATGTGAAAAAAAACTTAGACATGTTTTGCCATTGATATGTCATTTAAAACTAAATAAGTAAACCTAATATCAATAACAATTTTTTATAATATACATGTACGTGACAAATATCTAGTGACAAAAATTCATTGAATATATACAGGAATAGTGACAAAAATACACGGTGTAAATAAACTCGGTGTACAAGCGGGAAACTGGTGAATCTACATCTCATTTGAAGTAAATTTTGAAAATTATTTTTTTTTATTTGACCTATGATTTTCGAGAAAATTGAGCAAGAAGTTGTTTTTTTTTTTTTGTATACGTGTTTGCAAATTGTTATCAAATAGAATTTATTTTGTCCAATTTATACTATCCATAGAGAAAACAAAATAAAGAAACCGCATTTTAATAAGAACTCGTGAAATTTTATTTTTAATCTGCCGTACTTATCAAAGCTTTTATGAGAGAAAACATTTTTTTTTTCATGTTTTAAATTTTGAATATGACTTTTAAGTCATATTACACATTCAACTCCAAATATGATGTAAATTCACCAGTTTTTGGGTTGTACTACAAGTTTTTTTTCTCAATGTATAGTTTCAATTAGAGGAAAAATCTGGAACCAAATTAAATAGAAACTGTTAAATCATTTTAACTGTGAGCTTGTGTGTATCTGAATCAAAAAAAAAGTTTCTTTACAAGTGTAATTAAAAATTTAGAGAGGTTGTTTTGAACATAATTTTCGACAATAGTAGTTCCGGTAAGAATTGCTAATTGATGGTATTCTAAAGAACCTTACAAAGTCAATAAAAACACGACAAAAGCAGGGATAAACAAGCAGGGGCATTAACAAACATCGAGATCAAATAACATCACTTTATATGGAAAATATTTGCAATTTTTTCACGATGTTTTTTTATGCTTAACACCCTGGTGCAGAGGCGTAACCACTTACCTATTTTAGTTTTATCTTTTTATCACTAAAATAAAATAAAAATGGCTAAAATTTATGTTAGAAGCACTCACTTTGTAGTTATTCATTATAAATTATTTAAATGAAAAAAACTTTGTTTTTAACTACTTTTTTATTATTAATCCAACTCTCGACAGGTTTTGAGGCAACACGTGTCTGTTTTTGAAGGGTACAGTATAAAAAAATTATACTACCACTATGCTACGAGGCGGACTATATCAATATTTATTATAACAATTTTGTTTATTTTTATCGCCAATAATTCGCGAAAGTAGTTAGTAGGTGAAGGTATATAGATGATTACAGTTTATTCAGGGTAAAGTAAGTATCTAAGCTGACGACAGGCAAGAGGCAAGAAGCAATAAGCAAGCGCGCCTGGAACCCAGAACCCATAATATTATAAAAGAGAGTTAAATCATAATGCCAACCATCACTTGTTCTCAAATATACCCTTCATATCTGGTACTTACTGCACAGGGCCGAACCTAGTTATTGTTATTTATTTATTTTATTTTACACAAAATACAAATTATGGACAGCTTGTGGATTTCATGTCCCGACTTACTAGATTTGAATCCGTATGCAGTCGGGACTGCTTTATTTATTTTTAAACTGAGCTCAAAATACATTCTCGCGTTTGACTTAACTTAATGTTTTATTAAATTTATAAATATGTTATTCTAAATATACTCCGAGACAAAACACAACCAATACTGAATTCTTAAGAAAAAAGAAACGTCAGCTTTTATTACGTAAGTTATTTTAATAATGAATATTTAAAAAACATTAAATATGAATGCGTCTATCTTCTGTTCTAATATTTCTAAGCAAACGACGCTATATACATTTTAAAACATGCCTCTTTTATTTGTTTTCTACTTCAAATTTATCTAACTGCATTTTTAACTAGGTATTTGTACAATGTATAAGTAACCTTATTAAACCTTATTTTAAAATACTAATATTAATTTCCCTTACCCGCACATAATGGTGCATAGGGCACTGCGTTGGCACACCAAGTACAGTGTATCTTGATAATTGATTACATAAAGGCAAGATGATCAGTCTAACTCTTCAGCGTTAATATAAGGTATATGAAATATTTCACTTGATTACCAAATCAAATCAACAATCTTCTAGAATTGAAACCGCGACGTCACGCTTTGTAGCTTAGCATACTAACCACTACACCGCGTGGCGGCGGATTTGAAAATGCTTATACATAGTAAACGATTTTCATTTGTAACATATTGTAAACACTGCAAAAAAATAATATGAAATACGGATCCGGTCCTGTTAACGCGTATTTTAAATCGACTTATTAGCAAAGCCAGCATCTGGAGTAGTTCCCTCCCCACCCTGCCCCCTCACGCCCCCCACCAACCCACGTGGACCTCCCAACGGGGCCGCATTAGGATAAGAGAGTAATTTTTATTTGCCCAAAAATTCATTGAAAACTTATCGGTAAAAATTTACTGAAAATCCACCATTATCGGAAGACATGAGTAAATGAATGTGTTACGAGTATGAAGCGATTTTTTTTATTGATGAAGGTACTTTTTACATAGGTGAAGGGTTTATATTATACCGTTCTATGATTTATTTGTTATAAAACACCACTTAATAAAAAGAGCAGCAAAGATCTGAATTATAAAGTTAAAAGTGATTTTTTATAAAAATTGTCCTTAAAAGAGTTCTAAACATTAAACTTATGTCAGCTTTTTATGTTTTTTACATACCTAACGTAAAAAACATCCACTTGTGTCTTCGTTGGTAAAAATGGGTTACTGATAATTAAGACGGAATCTTGGAAGCTTTTACCGGCCAGTTATACAAGATTCACTGATGGACTGATTCAATGATGGACTTGCTAGAACGCTTGTTTTGAAGCCTGGATAAAAAAATATAAGCTCCGATATAAAATAATTTTGTTGGAACACATTTAATAAATATATATTATCATCATCTCATATCTGCTCCGTGTGTGTATTATATGGATTTCACAAACTGCCTCCATGCTAAGCGATAAGACAGCTACCATTGTGCGTCTTTTCAATTCAGGACCAATAATAAATAAAACCGGGTGCTGCCGGAACCTGATGCCTTATAAATAGGCAGGTTTTGATGGGTTTTAGGAGATTTTTAAAGTCCAGCCAACTGAATCCCCTTTAAAAACAAATTGACACCAGGGTTGTTTCGTCCGTTGTCTCGCTTCTGAATTTAATGTGTTAAAAGTACCAACTATGATACAAGTATGTATAAGGAATAGCCCTAAGAACGTACAGATACAAAAATATTAAAAGGTTCTCGTACAGTGTTATGTCCCGATATTGCACTTTTATGTTTTCCTGAATGCGGCCCTGTCTCTAAACAAATCTAATAGCGCACACAAGTAGTGTAGTGAGTACAGAGTCAGTTTAAGTAGTATGGAAGGTAATCTCCGCAGTTTCCTCGGCCAATATAACGTTGGAAATGCGCATTATTATACGGCCGGCGTTCGATCCTGCACTATAATTAAATCACAAAATGTACCATCAGCTATTATGTAAATCGTGGCCACGACTTTTCTGTAATTAGCTGTTGACCAGACCTCCGAGCTTAATATTTAGCCATGCCACTATACTTTTACTCCAAAAGTGGCCCAAAATTCCACGGTGCTTTACGCAAAATACCAAACCAGAAGCGCAATTTTCATTTATTTATTAATTTCTACATTTAAACGCGTATAAGGTGTTCTTTGACAATCCGTCAACAGTTTATGTCTAAACTACGGGATGTAGACTAAACTTGGAGGATGCATGGGAATTGGCGGCCGATCGCTTGGCTTGGAAGCAGTTTGTAGAATATGAAATGATGATAAAGTTTTTTTAAATGTACTTCTTAAAAGGTTTTTTTATCAACGTGTTCTTTAGTTTTTTTTGAGCCCCTATAACTTGAACATGGTCCTCTAGCTAGCTGACATTATTATGCATTTTTTTTTTAATTGCGAGAGTTGAGCTCAGCTCTCACTTGTAAAATAAATAAATAATTGGTATTGTGCATCTTGTAGGCAGCAAAATGAATGGTCAGAATTATAAATAATTATTGCGTCTTCATCAACTGATGAATAATAATAAGGTTCTGCATACAATTCAAGGTATTATTACTTTAACTCGGGGGTCCAGAATCTCCCTATGTTAGTGACGCGCAAAACCGATTTATCATATTCCAATAACTCATAATCGGTTACACAAATAAATATGTTAAAATAACTGTTACGTCAATACATAGTACAGAGAGAAACAAATTCTTAACGTTTCGCTTTATTTGAAACACCCTGCACTCGTTTGTACCTAGGTCTGGCTACATCATTCACTAATGCAAAAACAGTCTGTCAAAACCTGCAAACACATAAGGCGCACCTTTATACGGGACAGAAAACTTTACAGTTTCTTGTGTAGCTTCTGTTGATATTCTTATTTTCTATAACCGTAGGTAGTGTTTGCTACAATGAAAGTCCCACCCTTTACCCCTGCTGCTTTAAAGACTATTGAGTCTTTTTTTCAGTCCAGCCAACTCTACCGATTTTTTCAACAAGCTAAACCGCGATTTAAGATTGTTAGTGTGATAAAAATACGGATGAATTTACGATTATGTACGAAAACAAATGCTTTCATTGTACCCCTACCACCGTCTCGGCTTATGTATTATAATTGTTATTGTTTCATCATCCAAACCAATCAGAGTCGGCCCAAATTAACAGTGGTAGAGATGTTAGTTTCTACCCCGATCATTATTTGTAGTAATTACAACCACCCGTGTGGAGACCGGTATCCCGCCTCGCCAGGCCCCCCATCCCAGACATCCACCCGTGCATCCGCGGTCAGGATCTCAACGTAGGTAGTGTTTATTTAAAGTAGTTGGTAATTTAAAATATTCAATCTAATATTTTAAATACGATATTCCAAATCATTATAAATATGTATTTTGTAGACCGCCAAACTCAGAGTAAAATTTCCTTGTACTTCATCGTACATTAAATAAAACTGAAAAAAGTATGACGTAATTATTAATTCTTTTTCTAGTAAATTATCGGACTAAATTTTTTTTTTTTAATATTTCGTTGAATCACAATTAATTTAAAGAAACCCCCTGTTTTTAATAACATTTTATGCATAACACAAAAACAGTACATATAAGATTTTTAAAAAAAATGTATTAAAGAATACGTATATATCTAGTGCATTATCTGATTAAAATTTGTAAAACATTAGTAGATTTTTTATTATATTAAATTCCGTAGATTTTACGATATTAAATTTGAAAAAGATTATCGTGTACGCGATGCACGCGATGTACGCGATGCAAATAATAATGAAAACCAACGGCGCGACGTTCGATCGGATTTTGGTCGTGTTTTAACGAGCGCTCATCCGGGCGCTTACTACATTTTACAATTAACAAAGGGTGGACCTAGTAGCCCCTTAAATTATTTGAACTTAATTGAATTTCGTATTCGTCTCATTTGTGACATGATATTATTTCATTATTCGATTGTGGTAACCGATTATTCGCAACACTCCCGCACTATCTTAGTATCCCCAGGTAGCTAACTAATGTACGGGTCTGAAGATATTTGAATTCCTTGGCCGGTTTGTTCTGTTTATTTTGATTCAGAAACAATGGATTAAATACGCAAGAAGTTGAATATATTTTGCAGGGTTTAATTATACAGGATCTGGTTTTATTATTAAGTGTCTCCTGCAAAAACTGGCAGGATGCTACGTCAAGAAACGCATTGAGAAACGCAACGCGCTTGGTCGTTATATTCAAGAAAAGTACAGATTTTTCTTAATGAGACTTGGAGACATTCAGTGTTTTGTACGGGTTTTTTTGTTTTGAATATATTAAACTAAAATAAGAAACTGAAGCGATTTGCTACTATTCTTTTTCATTTTTTAAACAGTAAGTAATTGAAAAATTTTATTAAATTATTTATCTAATTTTCTATAGTTTTCTGACCATGTATGGAAAAACTGTAAATTTTAGTTTGCACATATCCATAGACACTCAATTGGAACAGGAGAGTGGTCAGAAACATCTTCAGTACAGCATTATGCACTATGAAACAACTACATGATGAGAAACAATCCTTGGCATTCAAAGGAAAAGAAGAAAAAAGAGAATAAAAAACAACAAAATTTGAAAATTACACAACTCTATTTCTGCAGACATTTTCAACAAAAACACCACCCATTTGATTAATCCAACTAACATCACTAACGTTGTATTTGGGGGAAGTCAGTTTAAAGTTTGATTTGCGTGTCCATTTGGTTTAATAACTTGGGGCCAATATCCAATATGTATATGTTGTAAAAACGTCCTTATATAAGCCTTTTAATATGTACACCCTCTTTCATACAATTCGTACACCTAGGTACGTACTTGAGATGCTGGATTTTATTCGCGTTAAGTTATTTAACATTGTTATGGTAAATTTTACTAGCAGTGTTAACCGAGGTTAAACTAGAAATTATTCGAGAATAAGATTTTTAATGACGTAAATTCTTTTAAAAGAAAACTTTATAAAACAATAATAATAGATAAATTGAACTATTTTCTAACGTGTTTTTGCAATCAACACAAGCTAAAAGCTCCAATTATTATAGGAGGATTAAAAAATCACAAAACACTCTAGTTTTCTTTATTGTTTACCTATTTTTGTAATCTCGAAGAAAATCGAACCCATCTAGAGAGTCTAGCGTTTGAGCCATTACACTACGGAGCCGTAGTAATGATTTTATGTGGAAAATACCTGTTTTAAAAAATAACTTAAGTTTTGTATTTAAGTACCAGCTTTTGAACTTTACTTTCATTGTAATATTGGTAACAGGTTTCGTATTTTTATTTCAATTCGTAGATAATGTGGTCATTAAGGATTTCTATATTTGGTTAAAATTATTAATATCGAATAAATTTATCATTATGATCCTTTTTAAATTTATTGACATTATAAAAGCTGTTATATGATAAATTAAGAACCGGTTATGAAGAATAATACTATTATCATACATACAGTGTTTTACACTGATCAAAATTTTAAAATTGCGAAATTTTAGAATATCTCTAATAATTTTTAAATATGCATCATGAACTATTTCATCATTGACATCATTAAAAATTAAAAAACAAACTAGCTAACTAACTAACTAACCACTCACGCCCTTTCCCCGAAGGGGTAGGCAGAGAGGATAGAACCCCACACCACTCTGTCCTGGCATATTCTCTTGCTTCCTCCACATTCATACCATCTTCTCATGCACGCACGTCGATTATTCTGACTTCTTACATGCCCACTTTCAAGCACTTGTTTTAACTGATCATGCCATGTCTTTCTCGGCCTTCTCGACTTCTACATCCAGGCACAGTCACATCATATATTTTTTTAGCCGTTCTTTCATATCCATTCGCTCTACATGACCGACCAACGTATAAAGGACCTTTCTTTAATTTTGTCGATAATGCCTATCTCAGCCTTGCATTCTGCTCTAATTTCAAACATTAGTGCACATCATACATAGTTTTACCACACATTCGCCTGAGAGATAGCATTTCAACTGCATTCAATTTACTTTCATCCTTATTTTTCCAACACCACGCTTCGACTACCATACATAAGGGTTGGTACCAGAAACTCCATTATATGCACTGCAATTTAGCCTCTTTTGATAACCACCAATATGAAAATTAAAAGGATGAAAAAAAAAATAGTAAAACAATAGGAAAATAATCCAACAACGAGATAATATGTACATACAAACAATAAATATGTAAGTATGTATAAATATTGTTGAAAATCTTTTTCTCATTTTCATTTCCAGTTTTTTAATATTTTTTTGATTAGTCTATAATAATTACGTAAAACCCGTTTTTACAGTTTTTTTCGTTATCTAACAGATTACATAAATCGCAATCAACATTTTATTCTTTCGATCCAATCGATATATGGATACAGAAATACTAAGGAGGCGATTTGAATTGTGAAATGTTTATCTACGTAATACCATTTTTACTGTCAATATTTTAACAGCGTAACTCCTTGCAATGTATTGACATATTATGGTTACTAGTAAATTAATATTTGAAGTTTCTACATACTAATCTCCGTCATAACAAAAAAATACATTTAGAACTAAACAGTCAATGAACTTGCACTTCAGATAAGAAGATTATAATATAGATATTAATAAATATAAAGTATCCTTCTTCAATACTATCCAACATCATTTAGATATTAATAAATTATATTATAATTCATTTCATTATTCATTATACCCATATCCGCTTCCATTTTTACAAGGCATCGTCTCGGCGTCCTGGTCGTCACACTGTTGACAATTTCGTCGGCAGGTTCTGCGTCAGTGCTGCGGACGTGGAACTTGACTTGGGAGATGCGCAGGGAGCTGGCGGCCGATCGCTCTGCTTGGATGACAGTTTGTGGATTCCAGCTATGCTCCACATAGGGAGCATTTCATTCATTCATTATACCATAACCCAATCCTATGTGGAGCATATGAATCCACAAAACTGCCTTCAGGCCAAGCGAATCGGCCGCCAGCTCCCGGTGCATCTCTCCAAGTCAAGTCCACGTCCCGCAGCTCTGACGCAAACTGCCGACGAATTCTGTCAACAGTGTAGACCAGGATGCAAGTTGAACTCTGATGTCTTGTAAAATAGGCAAGCATGGTTAAGGCTCTCAGGAGGCAATACGTAGTATATGGCCTAAGTCATCGAAAACGCCTTCGCTAGGTGACGGATGGTGTGTTCCGACTTTTTTCATGACTCATTTAAAGTATTTGTTGTAATTTATCACGTGATGTCTTTCTCGGTCTTCCTCAACCTCTACACCCAGGCCACTCGCATCATAATTCCTCATAGTCGTTCTTTCATAATTCATTCGCTATTATAAAGTAAATATTGATTAAGCAATAAGCCCGCTAACTTATACATACAAACAGCTACAAAAAAAAACTAGAATGGGTAAAGATATTCTCAATTTGTTTTTTTAAAATTATTCTCTGGTTGCTAGGGCCCTATTTTTTTTTTGTAGATATAGTGTGGAAAGGAATAGGGATATATAGGCGTGGGTTTACAGGACCTGTCATTGGCTGGGTTAAGTGGCCACATCTACAAGTATTTGGACACACTTTAAATGTTGTTATATAACCCAATATATTTTGATTTGGAATTATAACGCATTTTTCTCAACTAACTAACTAACTAACCATCACGCCATTTCCCCGAAGGGCGTAGGCAGACGAGGCATAGAACGCCACACACTCTGTCCTGGCACTTTCTCTTGCTTCCTCCACATTCATACATCTTCTCATGCACGACGTCGATTATTCCGACTTTTACATGCCCACTTTCAAGCACTTGTTTTACTTGATCATGCCCATGTCTTTCTCGGCCTTCTCCCGACTTCTACATCAGCACAAGTTGCATCATATATTTTTTTAGCCGTTCTTTCATCAGCCATTCGCTCTAGTGGACCGAAACCAACTGTAAAGACCTTTTCTTTTCTCAAATTTATGGAAAATCTAAATAATAAAACTGCAGTTCGACAAATAAGTTGATAGCATTAGGAGGTATGTGTTAATATTGTAGTTTCAAGTGCAGTTGATAAGAGCATTCTAAAAAATCGGTTTAATTCTGCTTGAAACATTATTAAGTTAATATTATATAAATATTATGTACATACTTTAATGTGTTTTCAATTTGTTGTCTAGTAACACCTTAACCTCGCGTTATCTAACTTTTTTATTTGCTTTTATCATTTAACTATGAAACAGTATTTATGATTTATATTTGTTATTAAATTAAAAACTATTTTTAATGCTAGATTATAATCGATAGACTAGAGTGTCTTTTCTATCTTGAAAATTTAAACTTACTTTAATAATAATTCATAAGGAAAATACCTGAAAATTTTACCAGCCAGAAAACAGTAATTATTGTCTTATATAAAGCCTAACTAATAATAATTAATAATTAAATAATTTAGTACAAGCACTAAATACATACATAAGAGTAGCTGCATAGTTCAACAAAAAAAACGTTTAATTAATCAGTAAATTATTATCGAGTTTTTTTAATAAGGTAAATAAAATATAACCAAATTTTTGTTGAATTAGCTATTAAGAAAACGGTTAAAATTCTCTATTTGAGGAGCTTAGTACCAGAGGAACTTAATCGACATTTAATATATTTCTTAGCAAAATGGCTTCTTAGTGTTTCTGATTTTTGTTTTACTTATTATTTTATTTTACATGTAGGTATAATAATAATAATAATAAATGCGGACAATTTTTAAAGCGCCGTTTTCGTGAGTAAATCACTTCAAGGCGCTGTAACTAAATTATACTAGACTTAGGTAATCACGCTTAATAATTACGTACTTATGACATAAATATACCTAAAACTAATATTACCATTCACTATAACTAAACGGTTATCATCAGCACTCCGGATACGATTTCTTTACATCTTTTTATAAAATCTATACAATACCTCACTGGGCAAGTCCCGTGCTGATTACAATACCTACTTTTTTTCGAAGGTAGGAAATATTTATACTAATATTTATTGTAAATAAGGGAATCTAGTTAGGGAACGGACGCTGCAATTTCCAATAACTGGAGTAGTGAAGACGCGGCGATGGACCTGTGCTTGGGCATGTACTCCGGATGCCTCGGGAGAGCCTAGTATCTGCCTCTTCTTTACGCCTTGCCAGGATCCCGCTGTCCTGCAGACCGTCGATTAGACTATCCTACGGTTGTATTCGGCGGAGCTGATGGATGCAGGCCTGACGTGGGAGGACAACATTAAATGTGCATGAACGAGTAGTGCCTTAGCATAGTTTGTCCGACAATTAGTACGCCCCCTCGTTAAAACACCTCCACTGTTGACGTTCTGATCGGGACCGGAAAAGTGCCTTAAGGACACATTTTTGTGCTATTTCTAAGTGATAAATAGCTTTTTGGTTTGCCTCACCCCACGCAATTCAGGTCGTCTTGTTTCAAAATACTAAACTAATCAGAAGATATTTTAAATCACGTTGTACGTATTACATAATATATTATGATAAAGAAAGCATTATCTTGATATCTTGTCGTCAGTAATTTATTTATATTTCACATATTTACGTTTTAGTTTTGAGTTTTATAGAAACAAAGGCAGCAATCTGCATTTTCACCAAGGCTCATAATCGCTTATAACTGATTTGCATAGGAATGCATGGTATGGGAATACATATTAAAAAATACAATGCCAATGGGTTTGAGGCGATTATGAGCCTAAGGTGAAAATGCATATTGCTGCCTTTATTTCTTTACAACTCTTTCTGTGAGTTTGAGTAATTTGTTTTGGTTAGGCTAAAACATTTGTCTCCCTCATAGTGTAGCGGTAGCACGTTGGGCTGTCGTGCATGATGTCGCGAGTTCGATTCTCGATGGGGGTCAATATGAAATATTTATTAGAATGTGATGTGCCCTGGACTGGCGCTGACGCGTAAGACTGATCATCTAGCCTTCATGTAACAAAGGATCAAGATTCACTACACTTGGTGTACCAATGCAGTGCCCTATGCACCATTGGAAAAGTAGTAGTAGACTAAAGCCAGAAAGATTTATATTTCTGCGACGTTATAATTATCAAAATATGAAAGCTAAGATTACTTAAAAGCAGGTAATGAATTGAGATTTAATAGATTTCGATATTCTTTCGTAAATATGGACGTTAGTTATATAAATAATGTTATATTAAGTACGATTTCAAGATGTTCTGATTACAGCCTTTCTTCCTAACCAAAACCTGTGGTTATATATAATTAGAAAGCAGTATAAAAGTCTGATCTTAAATGTGGGCCAAACAGTTCGACTTCATTGTTATGGTGTTTTAATTTCCAATCTACCAGGACTCGCATTCTGTGTTACTCGATAAGCGTATACACCTCTAACCGCAGCATTTCAGATTATTAGTTTAGATTTTTCCACCTCGTGATGTAGTGATTACGCATAAGATCGCAAGTTCAATTCCCGACTTTAACATGAAATGGTGATTTGAATGTGGTGTTCACATAAAAACATTTTACTTGTGATAGATACCCTAGACTGCCACTGAAGCGTAAAACTGATTATCTTGCCTTGATTTTATATAGAACAAGGACTTGTGTTGGGAAGACGCACGGCGCGGCGTTAATTGCTTAGCAGGCTATTTTGTGGAGTCCATATGCTGCACATAGGGAGCAATTGTGAAATAGTGACGATGTTCAATTGCCTATCAGTTTTGAAATTGTATAAAAATGTAACAAATTTAACAAATGAAAATCTATTTAAAACAAATCGGAAATGCTTAAGTTAGAGGTGGAAAGGTTTATCGCGTTTTACAGAATATGGGCCCTGGTCCGAACTCAAGATATTATTAAATTGAGCTCAGCTTCGCCGTATCTTTGTTATTATTTTAAATTGTAGATCAAATCAAAATTAACTGTCTCCTGTTACTTTGAATTGTGCAGCAGATATTAAATTATTGCCTTTTGATTTATAAGCGCAGATATCGTAATCAGAGGCCAACGGAGAACTGATTCGTATTTAAAAGCGTTATGATTATTTTTTGCAAAATAATATTCACGTTTTTGTACTTCTGCGGTGCGATTCTCTAAGGTTTTAGATACTTCTGCGCATACGAATTCAGTACAAAATCGTATGCGCAGTAGTTCAAAACCACAATCGAAGCGTTGGACATCTTGCTAATGGTGTAAGTACTTATTTTCTAAGTCATACGTTGCACTGTAAAAAAAAATTGTGTTTAAAAAGGTAAAAGCTAAGATGTAGGATAGGGATTTTTTTTTTTAAATGACATCTATTTGGAAAAAAAAAATATTTTTGTAAAAATTTTGAATTATAAAAATTTATTACATATGAACGTGGTACCTAATCAAAATATTCTATGCTGCTTCTTAGATAATATTATACCGATGCTTCTAGTGTCCTCATATATTGTGAATTTAAATATATAAAATCGGTTGTGTACATTTTGAGATATCTTGTACACCAGTTTTTTTTATTATTTCAAATTATTCATAAAACTACTATGTACATGTAAATAAAAATTATTCTGGTCAGCAAGCCGGTGTTGGTTTATTTAGGAATAAAATTAAGTGCAAAAATGTTATCTATTGGCGGGGGACCTGGCTTGGGCATGTATTCCGGATACCTCTAGAGACCCTGCTGCAATAATCCGAGCTGCCTCTTCTTGACGCATGAAAATTAAATTCAAAATACTAAAATTAAAAAAAACATTAGCTTGTAAATTTTTTTTTCCTCAGCACGGGGTCCCCCAGTGAGGAATGCATTGAAAATAACAATATGACGTCTTAAAAACTGCAATGTACTAAATAATAAATAAATAAATAAATAAATTTACTTCTAATTCGCTTAATAAAGACGTTGTTATTTCATCAAAAGTCTCAAAAAGTTAACTACGTGTTCATCACACATACAAGAATAATAATTGAATAATTACCGACCAAACTTAACAATAATATTGATTTATTTGGCCTTTTTTACAAAGATGTGTACATTGGCGAGTTTATTGCCTAATTGGCAATTTCTTCCAACCAATCAATATAGTATTTACCTTATTTACCGTAAACGCAATAACATTAAAAAACTATTTCTTAGTCTTAAATAATAGTCTTAACTTAAATACCAAATTTAAAATTGTATTTTTATATCTATTCTTAAGAGCGCCAAGGTGGAGTACTCCTTAAGATAAACTTTTAATAAAGCTTTAGTCTACAAGTCCACATCCCACTCAAAAAATCGAGCGAAGATTTTTAACGTTATTAATAATAAATATTATATACTGACATTCAAAACGTATCATTTTTAGAATCATTCATGTGTGATAGCTCGGACTGGTACTGAAGCGTATGACTGATCATCTTACCTTAATGTAATAAAATGATCAATATACACTGCACTTGGTGAACCGATGCAGTGCCCTATACACCATTGGGTGCAGATAAGGGAAAGTAATAGTCTCAAAATAAGTTGGAAAAAACGGCAAAAATATTATTGTTTTAGTATATTATATCTAAATGTAAGCATAATGTAATCAACATTGTAGCAAGATCATAATAAACATGTTTACTACCTCAGAAAGATACGTTTCCTAAATTCTACTCTTATAACTTATTTTTACACAAACGAAATATTTATAATAGTTTTTCATCTATTGTTATTAGTGTATTTTGTTTTTTATAAAAGAAACATTTGAGATTTCGCGATATATTCAAATATTTAAAATTCGGGGCTGCTTTCAAATAGTTGAAGGTGATGTTTGAGGTATTCTACATAATAAAAATTATATCAAAATTCTTTGCCCAATAAATTTAACAGCTCAGATAAATTAAATGGCGGCATTGAAGTCAATTTTGACGCAAAAGTCAACTGTAGGTAATTTATAATTCTCATCCTTACGATAAATGACATTGTAGAATATACGTCTTCTCTAAAGTCTAATATTCCTATTCATTTGAAGTAGAATATGATTTCATTTACTTTGCAGAAACATATTCCATTGAAGCGCAGCCAATTCTGCAGCCGAAGTGCCGGCTTGAATACCGATCATACAATCCCAGCATTTCTTGGGCCAAACACAATGGACTAGTAGTGCACATCCTACACCAGTATATCGGGTTATACTAGATATACTCTATTATCTATTCTTCTTCTTCCTCTATGCCCCATCCACCCGTTCTTGATTGGCTCCCCGGCTAATATAGGGTGGCGATATGTTTTAGCTAGACGTTAAATTTCCTCAGGTAGGGTGGGAGTGATATGGCGCCCGATAATAATGAGTTATATACGTGATCCAATTATTTTGGCACGCCGTGCTCATTATAACAGCGCGCTAAGTGTGAATTATTACCCTCCCCTTTCCCTAAGTCCTCCCCCAGACACCCCACGGCCGGGAGCACATTTGCTCTATTATCTGCCATGTACGAGCCATAACTTTTGCCAGATGAGAGGAAGTCACTCATATCATTCTTGAGGAATTCTGATACCTCGTACCCATATAAAACAGCAACGCTTTATGTAACGTAGGTACTTAATATTTTATTGTATTATAAACTCTAATAGGCATCAGTCGTGTATATACCAAACAAATATTTTCTGTTTTAGTATCATAATGTTAAAATAAATCAAATTAATCAAATTCCGCAAATTATCAAATTTATAATCTTTAGTTTTCCACTTTAAAAAAATGGTTAGTTCTTTCATTAATCATACTTTTACTACCCTTTAATCTAAAAATACAGAAATTATTAACAGTTTGAATGTATGTATACTGCTACTAATACTACTTCCCCTTTTCCGCACCCAATGGTGCATAATGCATCGGGATACCAAGTGCAGTGTATCTTGATCATTTTATTACATGAAGGAAAGATGATCACTCATACGTTTTCAGTACCTGTCCAAGTTATCACACATAAAATATTAATATGAAATCACATGTAAATAAATATTTCACATTGACCCCCCTACGGGAATCGAGCCCGCGACCTCATCTACGGTAGCCAAATGCGCTACCACTTTGCCACGTGGCGGACAAATGTATGTATATACCAAAGAAAATTGAGCAAAAACACAAATTATCCATAAACCGTAACCTTTCTTCAGATAAGGTGTACTATAATATTGGTAAAACATTCCAGTTTAATGTTTTATTAGCATACTGAGTTCTTCTGTGAAAAGGCACTATTCTTTAAACGCAGCCAGTGTATTTTAATGACTTATTTTAGAAAAAGTTCCGGGTATTTTCATATTAAAGGGATTGCACGTTTCTGGACTGCAGAGCTTCGAACTCGTGATCTTCCTTATCATTGCCATTACTACTCAACTACCGAGGAAGCGGACTGAGGATCAAACTTCGTGGCTCCAGGCTCGCCCAATGTACCATCAGAGGTGACTTAATCTTTATTGAAGAAGATTTATCTAACTTGCTTACTATTTAAACAACACTTTTAGAAATGTATATAATATAATAGGTAAGTAAGTACTGTACTACCCTAAAGATACAAGTATTTGGAATTATCGAGAATCCTAAATTTGAATCCGTACGTTCGAATTATTTTCTAATTGTTATTTTATATATTGATTCGCTACACTTGGAGTACATACAGTGCCCCATGCACCATTGAGTGTGGATTAGAAAAAATAGTATATATTTTTTTACTCATTCCGATTTGTTAAAAGTACCGAAACCATTTATATTAAAATGATAATTTTTAAAACGAAATGATCATTACTATAAAAAAGTAACAACGAATATTTTTCTTAAGTTAGTACCAACATTATTTATTTATTTCCAATTAAAGATGTTTTTTTGCAATATTTCAGATAGGCACGTGTTTTTTGTTTCTAACTATTTGTAAGTATGTATCCATCAATTTCTTAGAGAGTTTCGTTAACATAAAATAATATGCCAAACATTCCATCGCAATTACTAGTTTAAATACAAAATAAAAAAGTATGTAAGTACAAAATATGAATTAGTGTATTTCTGATATGATTTATACGGTGAAATATTTTAAATCAGATATTAATTATAACAAACATAATATCTCTCCGTGCGAGGCAAGGTAGTGTGTTGAAGCAAAAATGTATAATGCTAGTTGGAATGACATTTTTATGATGCAGTTAATATGTGAATTAGATCATTGGCGTCCAGACAACATATGAATGCATTTTTCATTGCATGTAATCTCAAGCAAACAATTTGACGTTTGCCTCGTGCATATTAATGTCTGATATAGCGTAGAGTACAAGGATGGCGATAAAAAGGGTAAAAATGATATCCGAGAAATATGGACAGCGTCAGTTATTGGTAAAAATAAATGAAAATTTATGTATGTATTTGTATTTTTCAATATCATACATCGACGGTGGGAAGGATAAAGTTACCAAGCGACATAATATGTGCAAAGGAAAATGATACCAAGCGACATAATACTAGCATGTCGCTAGATATCATTTTCCTTATCTTACTAACTAACTGAACTAACCTTCTCCTTTCAATCATCGAAATTTCACGTGGTTTCAATGAACTGAAATGTTTCTAGGACATTAGAAAATTCAACAATAAAAAGGAGTTGACCTTCTCTAAAATAGTTCAACAAATCAAATGTTGGATTGATTAATAATTATGCCTAAAAGATTGTGTTAACTTACTTTTAAAGTGAAATCGAGGGTTATCGTTAAAGTTGTAAATAATAACAAAGAATGATCTACATATTATTATATAATATTGGTTCCCTGAGTTGTTTTGGTTTATAGTAATAAAAAAATATGTCTTTGATCGTCCTCTTGATCTTTTAAAATAAAAATACCAAACAAAAGCTTTAATATCACATTCTTCAATAATTAAAAAGTATTATTAACATTTTCTTTTCTAATTTGATTCTCAGAAACCAAACACAAATAAAATCACGTTAGATTTTCACACGGTGAAACCTTTTCAAAAGCACCTCAACATTGGCATTTGAAACATTGTTTGACAAAAATTTTCCTCGAAAAGTGAACTTTCAGGACTTGTTAGAACGTACTGCACTGGTCCAAATACAGCGAATCTCCCCTAACTCACAAGATGGCTGTCGCATATTTACACAACATGACGATGCGACACAAAATGTAGCTGTATTAAAGAGAGTTTTCACTGTATCTTTTTAATTTAACTCAATGTTTGTAGCACTCACTTTGTAGTTTTCTGTAATTATGATATAAACACACTTTGGTTTTAAACTACTTATTTGACTAAAATATAAAAAATTATTAATCTTAAATCTTTGTTTGCTTCAACAACAAAAAAAAAATATTTTGATCAAATTGTATGTTACGTGAAAAAATTTCTTTGCACCAAAACTATGGAGCACGGATCCGCCACGATGAGACCCTTTGGTAACTTCGTCCGAACGAGGATCGGAATATGGAAGGACTTACCAGTGCTGGACTCAACAGGGGCGGGAAGTGACGATGAAGGACCACCTGGAAGGGCGAAGTATCCTGGAATACTCTGGAAACACCACGTTGAACTGACGCGGTGGGACACAAACGAGGGGCACAGCGCACTATAAACTTACTTTCACCGAGGGGGATTCGGGAGTTAGTTGCTGAGAATCTTGGAGATGGATCGCGAGTATGACGAGGGGATTTTGGTGGAAATGAACGAAGGAAGATCAGGTTTTGGAGTTCGCGAGAAGAATGGATGTTGCGAGGTCATGGTAATGTTGCTACGCTGAGCGGGTTTTCGAAACTGACGCAGTGTTGGAAATAGGTGACAAAACGGAATGGAATTGATAAAGGTAGGGAATAAATTTTGGAAGGAATCCGAACTACCTATCACCAGAAAGTACCATAAGTGGCCAAACCAGAGCATAATGTTTGAAAATCTTTTTTTTTTAGTTTTCCTTATAATCCGAATTGCTTTTATTGATTGAGGTTGTTATATTTGTATAGTAATACTTTTGTATAGTGTAAATTCATTTTTATGCAATTCTAAGAATATACGTATAAAATCCAAATGAACGCCAGGGTATGGACAAAATAGAGCGTTCTGGAATTCAATGAACGCATTTTATTATCAAGCTACTGTATTTCTCTGTATGACCATAGATAATACTTTATTTTATTTTATTTTTAAAGTAAATTTACCACTTATACATAGGTATACATATCGACAGTGGAAAGGAAAAAGTTACTTAGCGACATAATCTGTGTAAAGAAAAATGATACCGAGCGACATGATAATATTATGTTACTTGGTATCATTTTCCTTTGCACATACTATGTCGCTTAGTAACTTTTTTCTTTAACATGTTCATTTAATTAATGTAAGGTACATTCAAAGATACGAGAAGTTGGAGTTAACCTCAAGATTATTGAATACGGTGGAACTGTGCTCAGTGAAAACTTTCCTTAGTATGTCTTACGACAGATTGTTAATATAATGCTAATGGCGCTTGATTTGCCGTATCGATCTGTAATTAAAATCGGTCTCACAGCAGCAATGTTGTTCATAAATCATGGGGCCGCATTTTTATGCTAGTCAGAATGGCCACCGCAGAGAACGGAGGTTTTTACCAGTCTTCGTGAACTGTCAGAGGACCTTCTCGGGGACAGCGAATATAGAACTTAGATATAATCTAAAACTGGCCTAAGGATCTGCCTGGCCACGTAAAGGCTATTTTCATTCAGTTTTCAGTACAACAAGATTCTTTCGTACGAAATTATTACTTTATCGTATTTTCTTATTCAAGTGTAAATTTTCTGCACACATTTTCTGCTACCTATTTTCTTAGCAATGAAGGGTTGGTTAGAAAATATTGCTTAGAAGCTACAAGCCATTGTACATTTGATATGTAATTGTACATGAGGTTTTAAATAAATGAATATAGAAATCTCAAGTATTGCGAATATTAGCTCTCCATTTTATGATACACATAAGATAATCATAATGTTTGTACATAAACAGTTTGCAAGTGCTTTTAAATTAAAAATCTTTATTTTGAATATTGTTTCATGGAATATGGTCTAGTGTTAGATTCGAGGACTGCGGATAAGAATCTCTAGGATCGAATCCCACTCCAGCAGCACAACTTTTTCCCCGCTTTCTGGCACAGTTATTTTCGATTATTTGAAAGCAGCCTAAAAAATTGAAATATTTGAGTATATCATAAGAACTGAAATGTTTATTTTTTATTTTTAAAAAAAGGTACCTACTTATTAAAGTTGAAGTTCGATCTCTCAGGCGAATGTGTGGTAAAACTTTGTATGATAGGTGAACAAATATCTAAATTATAGCAGAATGCAAGGCTGAAATAAGCATTATCGACAAAATTAAAAAAAGGCTTTTAAATTATAGATGAGAGAAAGAAGTACCCATGGCATGGTCAAATACTTGAAAGTGGACTTGCAAAAAGTTGGAATAATAATTGGAGTGCATGCATGAGAGGAGTTGTGAATTTGTAAGTAGGAAAAGAAGTATGTCAGGACATGGCATTCTATCCTCCCTGCCCTAACCCTTCGGAGAAAAGGCGCGAAGGTTGGATAATAATTCTCATTATCAAGTGTACAACTAGAGATACTGATTACAATATTTTCATTCAATCATGATTATGTGAGGTTAATCAGAATTTTATATAAATAAATATATATATATTGTTGCAAATCATGTAGGTATGTAAATAAACAAGGGCGTATAAAGGTAGGTGGATAACAACTAACTAACTAACTAACTAACCATCACGCCATTTCCCCGAAGGAGTAGGCAGAGAGGATAGAACGCCACACCACTCTGTCCTGGCATGCTTCTCTTGCTTCCTTCACATTCATACATCTTCTCATGCACGCACGTCGATTATTCCGACTTCTTACATGCCCACTTTCAAGCACTTGTATTACATAACAACAAAAAATATAAATTTACCATTAACAATAACAACAACAAAACAAAGGATAACAACAAAAAACACAAATTTACCTTTTTCGGCAGGATCAGCAATAGATAAATACTTTTCTTCAATTGTCTATGAGTATTACAAATTAATCGTTGGAAACTATTACGACAAATCCGATAAATCTACAAATAGCGATGTACCCCTATTTCTTTCCTGGACGATTACTTTGTTTTTAATTTTATTTAGGAGTGACATATTATTATCGTTTAGTCAACCACCTCAACTTGAGTGACATTCACACAACACCTAATAAGAACAATATCCTACTAAACAATACAGTTTCCTGATAACACACTGAGAAAAAATATTTCTAAAATTACGGATAAATTAAATTGAAATTTGAGATAGATTATTCTTACATTGAAGTGAGTTGAATTGTATACCGATGTCTTAAAAATTTATCTGGACGCCGAATGATTCAAACAGTTGATCAATAATAAGATTACACATAGGTATGTAATATGCAGTATGCAGGTGCATTGAATAATCTTACGTTAATGTTACTGAAAACAATAAATTCATGCTTCTTAATTAAATTATAAAATAAATTACAAATTAAGAAAATTCTCTACATATGGGAAACTTGACAAGAGAAAACCATTGGTTTGTCCCAAACGGCCCTTTTCATGTAAACTTTGAGTTATGTATTACTTTTTGAAAATAGAATAGACTTAGATTCAAATCCCACTCCAGTTGCTCAATCACAGATAACTATCGACGCAGTTAAAACCGTGCTAACCACGTGCTAGCCCTAACGATTTGATCGATCACAGTGACATTCGTTCGATACCGTGGTATCGATAGCCGAACATATCCGATCTGAGCCGAGCGGGGCCGATGCACGCTATAACGCGGCCTTACGTCAAACGTTAAATCAACGCGCTTGTCGGATTTTTTATTATGTCGACTGCTTTTCTCAATATTTGGCTTGCCGAAAACCGGCTAAATTATAACAAAGATTGAATGAATATGTGCGAATAAGATATATCTCGGGAAATAGCTCGCGACTAGTATGCGCTCGTTTAATAATCCCGATCGATAACTTTTAACGCGTGTTCCATTGTGATCGCGAAAACGTTAAACATCCATGGGTAAGAAATCGTTATCACGTCGCTTATTACCGAGTCGCTAGTGATCTGTGATCGAGCAACAGCACTCTTCTTTTGTTTTCTTTTGGCGTAGTTATTTCCGACTATTTGAAAGCAGCCCCAAAATTTAAGTATTAGAGAATATCTTAAGAACTCAAAAAGAGAATACATTATTAAGGATTCCTTATTTATTTATTAAGTAATACAATTTGTCTCAGTGCAAATTACACGTATGACGACGATTTAGGGTGTTATGAACTGTTGTTTTGAAATTATTTGCTAATTTGTCAACACACAGCAGGTGTACTCTCTCATCCACTTAAAATGTTGACGACTTTTGTACTGACAGTCAATTCGATTATTTATCCAAGCATATGAAATTCACAGGAAACTATTACGCTCAGTGCTATACCCAACCGAAATAAAATTTCTTTTACTATGAAAACAATATCTGTGAAAAATGTCGGTAGTGATGTATCTGCAGAATTTATTAAATTTTATTTTTATTTGTTTTTGGACAGCTAACAGACATACACTTATCTTAAATATATACAACAATTACGTCCAACTATATATAGGCTGTCTTTTAATTAATATCTAGAAATACAAAAATACCTATATACCTAATTGAAGACATCTTCAAAAAAACGACAGGTTCTGCAGGAGAAGATAATATATACATATATGACGTACAATACCATTCATTTGCTCCACTTAAACTAGTTTTTAGTACTTGTACTGTTTAACTGAGACATCAAAAAAATAACTTTATTTATCTAATGTATCATGAACTTGAAAGCTCTTTAAAACGCTTTTATTCCTTTGAATAATCTGACCGAGTACTTAAATGAACCAAATAAATTAACAAAAGGGTTGAGTATATATATATCTACCCCGATTTTTTTACATAGGAGCTTACCAAAATATTCTTACTAGAAAACTTTTGTATCTGTCAAGTTTCGTAAAACCTACGACATGTGTAATTTTAACGACTCACTCTATTCCATTAACTTTTATTTTAGGAAAAATAATCGAATTCGTAATAAGCATTCACGGGCCAGAATACAGCAAGCATTTATATTTTATTTTTAAAAATTACATGAAAAAAATACATGTCCTTTGTTTCTTATGCATTGATTTGATTTATTTATAGGAAAACCAACAGTCAAATAATCATTATAATAAAACATTAAAAGAAAACAGAGTAGACCAGTTAGAGGTTTTCACAGGTAGTAAACAAAAATAGGTAAAAAAGAAAGAAAAATATTCTCATCGTAAGATTACTAAAAAATAAATTATTTGTACATAAAAGTGAGCTAAAAGTTCAGAAAAGAATGAAAAAAAAAATGCTAACTTAACAAAATGTGATCAACAAAGTGTGATTTCACTCGGAAAGCAAACGCCGCACATCACCGTGGTTATTCTCAAATAAATATATATTCAATGTTTTAGATATTTTATTAAAGTTATTGGAGGCTCGCCATGTATACGATTTTTTTCTATTGTTAGTATGTACCAGAGGGGTATAAAGATAAGTACAAACTAGTTAAAAAAACTCAAATGTGTAAACTCTTACAAAATTATTATTGCAAATTTTTCATCTTTTAAAAAATTAACCCAAAGTTGGATACATAGTGTAAAGGTAGAATCATTCTTACTTTAAAGACTATAACTATAACATAATTTACATCATTTTTTTATTTTTAATTTTATTTTCTTATTTTTATATATTATAATTATTTCCCTCTTCTTTTTCCGGAATAAAGATACCAATATCCTGTGTTCATTATTTTCTTAACTATCTTGTTTACATTATCTGTTATTTTTCCCATTTCTTTTTTAACTTTATCTTTCTCTTTTGCCACGTGCACACTGTATGACTTTCACAGTATACCCACAAACAGGCTATGCCTTGGTGGGATTTTGTTTATATTTATTTATACATTTTTTTATTGTACTTATATGTGTTTTAATGTAAACAAAAATTTTTCTTTTGAAAAAAAAAAAAAAAAAAAAATTATCTCTCGTTTTAAATAGTTTTCAGTCTGAAGGTAGGAAGGTAAGTATGTACGTATAAATTACATCAGCTATTTCAAGAAGATCTTCCTATTACTGTAGAATGTTCAATGTTCATGGGTTATTACGCGAGATAAATCATAACCCATCTAACATCGTCACATTATAACGGTGAATCTTACCCGGCAAGAGTGTTGCAATCCAGAAATCCAGATATCTTTGCAAAAACCTGGTCGCACTTCTTCTTCCTAATACAGATGCGACGCCGACGTTTTCTTACTGTCTGCTTATCCTGGTCATTATAATTCTGTAAAAAAATATTTTTCTCGTTTTACTGTACTTTTTACTGAAACTATTGTTATTTGTGACCGTAATACGTTGTTGCGTATTGACATATTAATGTGACAGCTTTAAAAACAGTAAACTTACTGTATACCTGTTTTATTTTTATGTTATGATATTTATGTACTCAATACTCAAATAAGAAAGTATGTAAATCTATTAAATTCTACATGCATCTGTCTACCGTGTGTCTTTCATGTGTGATACCTCGGATATATCCACATTCCTGAATTTGGAATAATTCTACCTCATCTCTGTAGGGATATAAAATAAAAAGTATGTACCTACTCCCGTCTTCGGATAAAATCCAGATTTAAATGTACTAAAATGTTGTATAAAATTCCTGGTCAAATATAAGTAAAATAAATTGCAAGTCTTCATGCAGGCGATTACTAGTGCGCTTAATTTAACTCGTCAGAAGAGTCGGAACTACAAAAATAAAGTAATTTGCTAATAAATACTTAACTTCAAAATCAAAGCATAGATATTTTTCGCTGTTGGATGATTCTCGATTCGTAGTAGATATACAAAATCAAAAATGTTACCTGATATTCGCTAATAAGCGGAATGGTGAATGTTGTAGTACCACACTTAACCCAGCCAATGACAGATAAGCCCTGTTAAACGCTCGAATATTACATTCCTGAATTAAAAATTCTCATATTCTCTATAGGGATATCAAATAAAAATATTAGTTTTATTTGTTGATATTGCGGGCAGTTAATCTTTTTTATTTAAATCGGGTAGTTATATGAGTACAATTTATAATATTGACTGAGACTGAAAATGGACGATATTCAACAGCGTTACAACACATTGTTTTTGATTTTATGTTTAGAAGCCCACTTTTGTAGTTATTCATGATTTTTCACAAAATATATTAATAGTTCATAATGAATAATTACCAATTAGAACCGCTTTCGATTCAGCCAGAGGAAGACTTTGTGAACCCGGCGAAGTCCAAACACCAAGTTTGGCGATCGTGCTTTTGCGGCCGGGCGGCCCATCTGCCTGGAATCGACTGCCTTCACACTTACGCACCATTCAGAGCCCCAGTCAATTTAGATCTCAATTAAAATAATTTTTTCTCACACACAAATTCCCAGGATGCGTGGTAACAATTAATCTTAATATTTATATATTATGCACAAATGACTAAGTCACGTTTCTATTGCGCAGTAGAAATCAGCAGGGCCATCCAGACATCAATGAAACACGGGAACACCAGAGTTTTTGCCTCTGATACCGATATACTCCCTCGCGAGTTAAAAGTAAAATTCCAAACATCGCCAAACAAGTTTTTACGCGGGGCCCTGATCCCTATTACCCGTTCCGTAGGGGTTTTTTTCCCTTGGCGGGAAAGCGGAGCGTCCGATTGTTATGCGAAAATTCCAAATATGAGCTACAATGATATTTAAATGATCGAATGCATGCCAACTCATTTGAATTTACAGCCCTTTGTTACATGCCGCCGCGCTCCATATTCCGAACTAGGGGCAGTTTGCTACTTCTTTCTTACTGACGTTCTACTATATCTCCACTTAACCTTTTTTTCTCACTATCTTCTAGATATCTAGATCATTACTTACGCAACATTTTATTATAAACAAAATATTGAAGATAGCTCAAGTTCATGGCTTTAATAAATGTTTACCATATGCATAGGTATATGGTACTAAAAATTTGACAACATAATGGATACGGCGTTCTTGGAAATTGTTTTTGAAAAAAATATTAAAAAATGTTGTAAAATGTATTATATTTGGATACGTAAATATAGTCAAAGTAAAAATAAATCGTTTTCAGTAGGTACCTACTTACAAAAGTACATGAGTAAGGTTTTCATTAGGATATAAAAAAATTATGTAATTATTTAAAAAAAGCATATAGGAATGGCAATAATGAAATTCAATAGAAGCCACATTTTCTACTATTGAAAATATCATCTAGGTTCTAGGTAGTAAACGAAATACTACGTTGGTGCCAACCTCATGTTTCAATTACTTTTGTATTCCGGTTTACACGGCTGAAGAAAAAATCTCGCATTCCTATTTAAATTACGCGGCATGCAAATCCATTCTGAATTATTCTAGAAAAACAAAAGTGTTCGAAAACATTCCAATTTCAAAATTTTAAAAACCTATCCCTCGTTGGCTGGTCATCCGAGGTCCGCGGTTCGCGGCCTAGCGGGAGCGGTCGGCGAGCTTCAGAATGGTTGTCACCAATCAATCAATGGGTGAAACCACTTTTTGCCGCCAAACCTTTCCCCCTCCCCCTCCACACACCCAGGGCAGACGGATTATAAACCCAGCAAATCTAGGGCGTGAGAATGAAACGGGATAGAAAAGTTTTAATAAAAGGTTGATTATTGACGCCATGGTCTAGTAAATAAGAAGGACTCTATCTACGAAGGTTCCGGATTCCTGGTGAGATCACAAATATTAAAGATAATTCTTTACACTTAGGACTAAGTGTTCTGTGATGTTATCAAAACAAGAAATAAATGCATAAATAAATAGTGTCGTCGCTAAAAAACCTACTGTAATATTGTTGGTTTTATAAACTTTTTCATAGCGTGGTAGGTACTAAAAAGAACGGAAAAGATTCTTCTAATGGGAAAAGTTGGCAACAATTGTTCTAAATCGAACTATTTTCAATCATCGCTTAAAAACATTTAAAATCAATCCACAGGTTCGAAACTACGATGAGCTATTTTTGCTTTTTTAGTCAGCCATATTCCTTTATTACTTTTGTGATATTTTACAGGTTCAGGGTAACACCATTTTGTTATTCCTCACAATAATCCAATGTCATAATATTAAAGAAAAATACAAAATATTAAAGAATTTACATAATTTTTTTATGAAACACTTATCAATTTTTTTTTATTACATGGATTCAGAAATAAAAAATATATCTTCTAAAATTTTTCTTTTGTGTTGTAAAAAACAAAATGAGTTTTTATAACTCCTGGGAATATAATACATGTATGTTTTATAAGATTTTTTAAGGAAATAAAAAAAAAAAAAAAAAAACTACTAAAATAACTGTCAGGCTATTTCTCTATAACAAATGTTGCATTGTAAGCTCCCGGATCACGCATGTTCTGTAACTACTCACCCTGAAGAGTATGACTTAACAAGGACCGGCACCGGCTCGGCCCTACAGCGGACAAATCTACACGGTCTAAAGAAACTGCTTTATAAATTTATTTTTTGCGTCGCAGCATTTTTAGGTGTCAGTTTGCTGGTGATGATTTGTACTAAGTCATTCTTGGAACAAGTTGCCCCAGTAAATCCTTGATTCCTATTCCTATATTCCTTCTATACCGTCCTCTATCCAAAATACCAAATTATCTATGGCACTTCGCGGGTAGTCTGAAAATTACAACAATAATGCGCAGCCGCTACGCAAAACCCGCACGCAAATTCTCAACTCGCTTATCTAAACGCATCTTATTAAACGCATTCTCATAAAATCAACTTTGAACTCTTTAAAAACTCTCATCCCATTGTGTACTTGTGTCTGTATTGAAATCTTGTGATCAGTTTTTTGTTTTTGTGACGTTATTTTGAAGTGAAGTGCAGCCAGAAGATCTACTCCCATTTCCAGTCCTCCATAATACCAAGGTAGGGGCAATTTTCTACTGAATTGACTGGTGTAGGTCTCCTGGCATCGCTTGGGAGCTGAATCTTTCGTTCGGCCTCCTTCTCTCTCCTTATTCATACTCTTAATTCTCGCATGCAAACGGCTCTCTCGTTTCGCCTATACCTGCCAGTTCCAGCAAACAATATTTTTTGATTGCTTGTTCAATCTGCCAACCTGAGACCTTATGCTGGACTGAAAGTCACATGCGACACTTCAGAATGCGAGTGATTTTGTACCGTAGATCACTCGCCATTCCGAAGTGTTGCATGCGACTTTAAGTCCAGCATAGGGTCCCTATTTTGTTTTATAACATAAGCATATGCACAGTCCACAGTTCGCGCTATAGGGTCTGCCATTGCAAAAGTGATGGGAATATACTTTTTTTTAAGTTTGAGGTAAAATGATTCGGAATAATTTGTTCAAACATTTTTCCCTGCAAACTATCTTTTTTAACATCTAAGCTTTAATTAAATATGTTGTATTTCTTGATTTTTGTTTTACAATACTATTTTTAAAACCACGCCTATTTATACTAGCCTATTAATACACTGCACTTAGTGTACCAATGTAGTGCCCTATGCAACCATTAGGAGCGGATAAGGGAAAGTAGTAGTAGTAGTAGTAGTATTTCAGTGTTAGTAAACAACACGAAATTGACACTTTTTTAATCATCTGCGAGATTATGACCATATTATATAACACAATCGAGTTGTTAAAAGTTATGTTGGTAATTTGACAACCGCTTTAGACCGCGACCAACCAGAGACAAAGAAAGAAAACGAGCGCTGTTTTTGGGAAATTCTTATTCAAATTATGCGCAATGGATTTAAATCGATTTTAGAACGGTCGTGCGCTAGAGCCGGCATAGATGCCGAAAAAACAAGAGTCATAACGTCGCGTCGCGCGTTGTAACAAAAATGTCCAAAATGAATGGCACTTAAAACTTTAGTAACGAAACTACACAAAAAGTGCTGTGAATAAAGTTGTTTGGACAATAAAAAGTATCTATAGCACTATTCTTTCATTCTTTTCCCTTTTTCCGGAATAATGTTTTAAAGCCTTTATTGGTTCCTCACTATTTTTGTATAATTTTTTAAGCATTCAAGTAAACGTGGTATTAAAAATTTATGAAAATGATCTTATTTCTTTCAGTTTTCAGGGAACTTTAATTAAATTAAATTTTAATTTTATTTGGCTTTTTGTATACAGGTGTACATTGGCGGGTTTATTGCCTAATTGGCAATTTCTTCTAACCAACCAATATAGTAAAAAAGTTCAGGTATTTTCCGTAAGCGCAATAATAGAAAAAAAACATATTTTTAAAAATTTTAGTACTATACACTCATACAGGGTATCCCATAAATCAACGATAAGACGGAAATTGGTGATCGGCCTAGTCTTGACAGTTATCAGAAAAATATTTTTTTAAAACTTGATCAAGTACTTTTCAAATTATACCTATCAAAAAAAAAATGGAAAAACTGACACCATGGAATGAGCTTTCAATTCCTGTGACTGCAAATATTACCTTTTTTTAGATATTTTTTTCTGTAATGAATCACCATGAATAACCCCTTCTGTAAATTTCAGTTTAAATTAAAACGTATCTGCCTCAGTTTTAAATAAAGTGGTAGATTATTGCCCAACATTGAATTCAGAATAATTACATCGCCCAACTTTAACCGAGTGTACTGAAAAAAAGTAGCACGCTATTTTGGCAAGAGACTTTAAAAGTTGGCGCATTAGTCTGAATTCCAAAATGGTATGACAATTGCTAGAAAACTTCTTGATTGAGGAACAAAAAAATATTTAAACCTAATTTCATGGTAATTCTGTTTAATTAGATAAAATGTTGGTAATGCAGCCTAGGCTTTTTTGAGTCCACAATTTACAGGTACGTACACGCCATTTCGACAACAGAGTGATCGTAACAGATAGAGACTCTTACGTATAATATCGTAACCCACAAATCGTCGATTTTGAGTTTTTGGTTGATTTCGTCTGTATTTAACTATATCTTTAATTCTACCAAAACAAAAAAAATATTTTGCCAATAAAAAGCGCTTTTTTGGGGCGTAATTTGTCGTATCTACAAACCAATGCATACGAACGAAAATATTTTCAAATGCTCCTCCTGTAAAAATCGCATTTTGTGGGTTTACATATTATACGTAGGAGGCGTCGAGAGACTCCGCCTTAACCAAAGGGTACCACGGGCTATCAAGTATTTTTTAAAATTTTAGGTGAAGACCCAGAACACACGGTGAAACACAAAAATGACGAAACTGCAACTCTAAGTTACTTTTGTGTTTCATTTGAGTTTATGTCAAAAAGTCCTATAGGAAACCAGACGGTTTACGGAAATTTGTGCGCGGACATTTGGCCGAAACACATTTCACCGACGACAGTTCGCCGACAAGACATTTCACCGACAGGCTATTTCTTTTCGACAACACAGCATTTCGCCGACAAGCATTTGATCGCGAGCACTTCATCGACTAATCAATTCACCGACTACCATTTGTACGCCAGGAGAGTACAGTCCGCCAAATATTTATTTTACAGATGTTATTTCAGCGCGGAAAAAATACTTACGTGCCTTACGGAGTGTTAACTGTGCTCAGTTTTAATTTATGATTCTTATTAAAATTTTGTATTTCATAAAAATTTCGGGTAAGAGATGATTTTTTTTTAAGAAGGCGCAATATTTAAATAAAAAATTTTTTACATTGAAGTGGAACCTAAATTTAAAAAAATGCTTGTATAAAAAGCATTTCAAATAAATAAACGTACTTATTTAATGAATAAGATACAAAATATTTTGATTGCGTTCTGTTATAAAAAATAATTTATTCATATATGTACATATACCATATCATCATCATCATCACATCATACCATATTCCGCTCCCTTGTGAAGCATATGGATTTCACAAACTGCCTTCTAGCCAAGCAATCGGCCCCAGCTTCCGCGCATACTCCCAAGTCAAGTCCACGTCCCGCAGCTCTGACGCAAACTGCCGGCGATTTATCAACAGTGGACGTCCAGGACGCTAGGAACCTGATGCCTTGTAAAATAGGCAAGCATGGTTAAGGCTCTCGGGGAGGCATACGAATTATATGGCCTAGCCAGTAGATACCACGGGCTGCTGTGTCCTAGTCGCCTCACTTCTGTGTTCCTTGCAAAGTCAAACCACCGCACACCTAAATATTCTTCTAAAGACACCTATTCTCAAAACTCAGAAGTCTGGCATTTTGGGCCCCGGTTAGGTGCCATGATTCGCAGTCATAGACGAGAACAGGTGTGATGCAGGCGTTATAAAGGCGGAATTTTGTTTTTGCCGAGTAAAGATCCGATATCCAGACAGCTTTCATACTGTTCAATGCGGCGCTTGCTACTCCAAGCCGTAGTCCCAGTTCTTTCTGAATGCCACCATTTTCTGTCAAGTACCTATTACCTAGCTACATAAACGAAATTTTTATTCCTTAGGGAATAGTAACATTACTAAAATATTGAAACAACGCGTGTAACTTTTTCAAGGGATATTATACACATCAATTATTGAAATTGAAAAAAAATAGTTTACAATAGGGATAGTACAAAACTTAAATTGAAACAAGTAGTTTTTAATATTATTGCTAAGTTGTGAGTATGTCGGTAAACGTGGTACACGTGGTCTGGCCTATTGTTTGTTTATGGTAGAGGGATGAATAGATGGGTAATTTACGACGTTTTTTAGCTATAAGTGTGATATTGCACCCATAACACTACTCACCCCATAGTAAAAAAACGTATTCATTTCTCAATCTTACACAAACAATAGACCTGACCACATGTACAGGAATACTATAAACTATAATCGCTTGGCAATAAACCCCCCCCCCCCTAAAACCCTCTTATTCCAATTTCTAATTGTATACCATCCATTGAAAAAGAGAAATGCCGTGTTTCGGAATCCCGAGTCATTTTTAAAAGCAAAGTAGCGATACAATAAGTCAACAATCGGCAGTATTCCGTACGTCACTAAATGTACCAATGAACTATGGTCGAGCGGGTAGAAGAGGAACGTGGCGGGGGATGCACCCTCCGCACACACTTCTTCCCCCGAACGCCACGAACTCCATTCCCGACAGTACATACATAGATATTTTAGTTTTTTTGTTTTAGGTAATTTAGTAAGTATAGGTACTGGTGTTTTTTAATACAGATACTCTCCAAATACCAATTTCTATTATGGTAAATATGATATATTACTAATATCTACTACTACTAATAGAGGTGGCAGATCTATTTAAGAAGTAAAATTTGATTAAGAGAAGCATTTTATAGGAAAATTTCAACGTATTTAATTATGTTTATGTATTTTTATGTCTATTGTTTACTTTTGTTCAGCTTATTGTTTTTCTTATTATTTTATTTTTATTTTTTTTGGTTTTCCTGTCATTGAATTAATTTAATTTAGTTTTTTTTGTGTTTTTACTATCGTTATTGTTTAATTATTAATATGTTCAAATTTTCAAATAATATATACATGTACTATTTCAGTTCAACACGGGTTAGAACCTTAAACTGAAATTCAAAACAAACTTCCAAACTGCAAAAAAATATTAATGTAATGAAACGATAAATAAATACATATGATAATAATGATAATATTTTAATGTGGTACCTTGGACTGCACTGAAGCGTAAGCGTAAGCGAATTCTTTTTTTAATTTTTTATTATTACCTACTGGAATAACGCCTTTTTCGTTTAAATATACCTCAAAGGAGCCATAATTACTGAACTTATATTACTTTCATAATTTATAAAATTATCCGGAATCATTGCACTTGGTGAAGTTACCCATTCAATTCGTGAATACCTACACCATTCAAGTAAATTACGTATTAAAGTACTAACTGTTTGAAAATTATTACTTTTTTTAATGCACAATAGTACTTCGTGTTAATAATAAAAAAATATGTTAATAACTTCTTATTTCAAAATTATATGCCATAAAAAATAACCGAACTCATGATGTAACACAACCCCGAAAACTGATGAATCTACATCATATTTGGAGTCGAAATGTGTATATGAATCTGAGCTTTGTAATTTTTTTTCTTCTACCTTACCGCAGATTAAGGAAAATTGCACAAATACTTATTAAAATTTGCTTTGATTTTCTTTCTTTTATGGATAATATAATTTGACTAAATAAATTATATTAATAGAGAATTTTAAAAATTTATCGAAAAAAAATCAACTTCTTATATAACAATATACTTATATTGTAGTCAATAAAAAATTGTATTTTTATTTGATAACTTTTTGGCAATCTCTTCTACTCAAATAATTGGTATCCCTCTTTTTATAACCTTTTCGGTCCTCTCTTTGAAGCTTTTACAGAAGAACCAGCAGTATTCAGCGAAAACATGCAGTACCGTATGAAATTTACTATACTTGAATGTATATATAGTACCAAAAGTACCTACCAAATTTATGAATATCTCATAAATAAAAACCTTTGCTAAAAATAGAGGGTGTAGGCATATATTATTAAGAAAAGTACTTAGGACTTAAGAGACATTAGTTCCAGCAATGAAGCGTATGACTGATCTTCTTGTCTTAAATGCAATGAGTGCACTTTATTTAGGTACAAAAAAAATCACCATTATAGGCGGATAAAAAAAGAAGAGAGATATGTAAATCAATTTTTTTTAATAATTCTTTTTAAAAGTGGTAAGAAATCCAATTATAGGTCCTTATAATAAAAAACTAAATCATTTTGCAGTCTTAAATGCAGTTCTTAAATGTCGAATAAAATTTTTCAGATAATTAATCTAAAAATAACGAACTATTATTTTTCCTATCCTGACCTCAGGGCGCATAAGGCACTGCTTTGGTACAAACCAAGTTTTTTAAATGAGTGATCTTGATCTTTTTATTTATGCCATAATGCATATTAAATATTCTTATTATGTCTCCCAAAACAACCTAAATACCGTTATTTTCGATCCTAGTAAATCTATGAAATAACCGATGGCAACCCTATAATGACATGAAGCCAAGATGATCAGTCTTACGCTTCAGCGCCAGTTCAATATATTGTGAAATATTTTTTTTTAAATATATTTTTTTTTAAATGAAGAAGTGGTATTCCATTCAGATTCGGATACAAAGGTATCTTAAAATTAAACCTTTAAACCTATCTTAAAATTCTCATCAAAAACACTGGGACCGACGTATGGTATGCTAGTAGCTTGCGACCCGAGCAAAGGGCCCCTTTTCTCCTTCTATTTATCAAACATTATTTTTATAGATTTGGTAATTCTTAATCTAAAGCAGAAAAAAATATGCATTTCTTAATTTCTCTTTTGCATTTTTTTTTCGTAAAAAGAAACATTTGGGTTTTTATGATATACTCGCCTCATATCATAGTGGTAGCGAATTTGGCTACCGTGCATAAGGTCGCAGGTTCGATTCCCGTAGGGGGTTCAACATGAAATATTTATTTACATGTAATTTTCAATTCAATATTTCCATGTTTGATACCTTGGACTGGTACTGAAGCGTAGGACTGATCATCTTGCCTTTTATGTGATAAAAAGCGACCCAAGATACGCCATAAGCACCATATGGTGCGAATATGGGAAAGTATAATGATATACTCTTACTCAATATTTAAATTTTGTGGCTGTTTTCAAATGGTCGGAAATAACTGTGCCAGAAAGCATGGGAACCAGTTGTGCTGGAGTGAGCTCGCCTGCAATCAGAACTGAACGATGCAGCTAGACCTTATTTTCGGAATCTCTAAAGTTCGACCCAAATCACTCCACTGCTAAAAAAAATGCACTGGCTGTGCTTTCCGCAAAAAGTAGAATACAAACCGTTCCCTTATCCGTACCCTAAAGTACACAGGCCACTCCATTGGTGATTTAAGTGCAGTGTATGTACATAGATAATTTATTACATGAAGGCAAGCCGATCTTACAACTTTAGAACCAGTCAAGGTATCACATATCGCACCCGGGTAACAAAAGAGAGTCAAACCCTTACTCTAAAAAGAACCTTTTTTGGGAAATGGCTAAAAAACACTAACTTTTTTGTTTCTTAATTTTTGTCACAATTTTTTTGGTTGTAATTTTCTACGACATCTGTCGCAAAGGTTTAAGAGCTTTTTTAGTTCTGTTTAAGTGATTTCGTGCGGATGGTAAAAACCCACCAAAAAAAGTACAAAACCTCTATTTTCTAAATTTTGGACTTGTCCCTCTTTAACATTGCCGGGGTGCGATATAATATATAAATATAGTAGCCCATCGTGATTACGAAGTGGATAAAAAAAATAATATTCATTTATTTTATATACATATTTTACATACATAGATATGATTCACCCATTTGAAAAAAAAACTCTTAGTTAAGGAGTTATCATTAAAGCAAATTATGTTTTGTCTTTGCAATTTATTGAAATCAATTGCTCGTCAATGACTCTTGTGCCAAATTACAGAAATCGTCTTGCGATCATAGGTTTACGGTCAATATTGTTTTATTTTATAACATGGTTAGTAGGTATTGTATATTTATTTATCCAGCAATTCTTGCAACAAATCGTTTTTTAGGTGAAAATTGGCACGACTTGGACTTGTTATCCCACCTCCCCCCCCCCCCCCCCCCCCCGGAAAATATATTTATGCAACGCAAAACCAATACATATCCATTAAAATGTTTTTTACCAAGATATTGTAAAAAAAGAAATATTCTTAAAAAAAGGTAATAGAAGTACCACCATTTGTATTAAAACATGAAGTCAAAGCGGCTCATGGGCCATGCAGTGGTAGTTTATGGTTCGGATAGGTATAAGGCAATAAAAAATTCACAAAAAAATGCAACGGTGCAACAGATCCACGTTTTGACAGGTCTTTGTATGATGACTTGGTACTCAACCGGATTCAAAATAACAAGATTGATTTACAATATTTCATTTTTAAAAATTTTAAATCGAAAATCAGCAAAGAGATTGCAAAGCTTATCAATTATGGATAAAGTGCATCAATGTAAATTTTTTCATGTTTCTAATTCTAATTTATACTAAAAGCACGAAAATTCTTTGAAATACCACACAGTGTAGATGTAGTAGTATAAAGGGGGCTAGATCCTCAATCATCCATGCGCTTTGAAGTGCTGCAAGATGGAAGCCTTCTACTTAGTGAAAAATCAGTTACAAAAACTTTTTTTACCTAGCGTCTCATAATATCACAATAATTTTTCTACTTTATAATTAAATCTGTTTAAGATATTTTAATCAGAGGCTAGAATTCTCCACCGTTTATGCGCTTGGTAGCTGGACGGTTGAGATCGAGCCTCTTTCTGTTACAGCGCTCTTGTGGCGATTTTTCTCTTAAAAATAATATATAATTAATGTAGTAAAGTCGTAGTTTTTTGGTAAAACAAACGAATGTGTTAGGTTCCTACATACCTAATTTCTGAATAGTGATTATCGTGATTTTTGATTAATGGTTTGATTGATTGAATAGGTAAAACTATGGTATATTGTTTATAAAGCAGATATGGCAATAAAAAACAGACGGCAACCTATCGAGATAAAAGTATTTGTTTTATTTTTTTATCTCCACCTTCTCTCCTTTCTATATTATGCAAACTAATGGTGTTGTATATTTTTTTAGCTTTCAATTACAAAACGCGCTTGGCATAAACAGCGGCGTTTTCCATTCATTTTTTTAAATTTTAAATTTCGCATCAAAAAATATCGCCATTTGGTTTGCTAAAACGGACCAAAACTAACTAACTAACAATTACGCCATTTCCCCGAAAACGATAGTTAAATAAGGTGTGAACGCCACAACTAACTCTGTCCTGGCAATCACTTTTCTTGCTTCCTCCATACATCTTATCACGCAACGCACGCCGATTATTCCAACTTATCTTTTTTAAGTATTTGTCGTGTATGTACTTAATCACGCCATGTCTCTCTCGGCCTTCTTCAGCTTCTACAGCCGACCTATCGACCATAAATCCTTTTAGCCATTTTACATTATAATATATAATTTTAAGTTTTTAAAACTTGATATCTGAATATTATTTAAATATGTATGTCTCTTTTTTTCATCTATTATGTTCTACTAATTAAAATGTAAAAAAATAATTTTAAAAAAATTCAAAGAAAATAATACACTACACAGTGTAGTAGTTTCCTTTGAATCTACTACAAAGCGCCCTTGAGGGCGGTCGCTATATAAATTTATCCTTAATAATAAATAATAATAATAACAAACCTTTTTAAATGGCAATGTTTTTCTGTCTCTTAGGTTAGAATTCTGCACTTTTTTCTACTTTCTCTATTAAAAATCCATCAGTAAGGGTACTAAATAAACAAAATTTTTTTTTTAATTATATATATGAACTAAATTTTTTTATTAATAGAACCGCCCCCCCCCAAATTATTTTGTAACTTGTTTCTATAGAAAGAAAGAAAGTTATTTAATAGAATTTCTTTTTTTTATCAAGTATTTTTAAAATTTGGGTTTCGACCTTAAATGTAATAATGTTTCTATTTCTAAAAAAAAATCCATCTCTTACCCACGAAATTTTTATGAAATACAAAATTTCTAATAAGAGGATCTTAAATTAATACTGAGCAGTTAACTCTCGTAAGGACCGAAGATATTTTTTCCGCGCTGAATAACAGCTGTAGAATAAATATTTGGCGGACTGTACTCTCCTGGCGTACAAATGGTTAGTCGGTGAATTTGATATAGTCGATGAAGTTGCTCGGCGATCAAATGCTTGTCGGCTAGAAATGCTGTGTCGAAAGAAATAGCCTGTCGGTGAAATGTCTTGTCGGCGAAACTGTCGTCGGTGAAATGTGTTTCGGCCAAATGTCCGCGCACAAATTTCCGGACACCAAACCAGACACGACGCTACAAGTTTGAAACCGTTTAAATCGCATTTCAAATCTTGAACTATAGGACTCTAATATGACATAAACTCAAATAAAACTCAAAAGTAACTTAAAGTTGCAGTTTCGTCATTTTTGTGTTTCACCGTGTGTTTTGGGCATAAAAATTAAGGTTGATGGGCATGTTTTTAACGCTGAGAATGACAAAGAAGAGGAATACTATAAAGGTAAAAAAATAAAAATAATCTCAAGTCTTATTAAAATTTAGTTTTTGTGAAATATAAGCGTTAGCTACGACTTCCGCAGTAAATAATTACATTAGCTGTAATTGATTAAAGTTCTCCCATTCGAATCATTACTACCAAGCATTTTATAGTACAGTTAGAGCCGGGAATGATGGAAAGGTATCGGTATGTTAGTAGGTACCTTCCTCACCGCTGAAAGCATTTTAAATTATTGTTTCAAGTGGTTCATGGTTGCAGCATCATTTACACTCTTTTGCTGTAATAATCGATTAATTATGGATAAAGGAAATAAAACGAATTATAACAAAAGATATGTCCGCGCGGAGCACGAACCGTGGGGTGGTCGTACCAATCATGAACATTAATGAACAATAAATACTTAATAAATAATTATTGAATATTCTTCATGTTTAATTTACATACATTTTGATTTTGATCGCTACATTTGAAATCAAATTATTACAAAAAAAAAATGGGTTCTTTCACCGTGTTAAGGCTTTATCATCTGGTTTGGCATCACATTACGCATCAGCCCAGATGATGGACACGGGAATGTGTTCCGAAACTTTATTTTTTTTGTTTCAAATTGCTTTTTGTTGGTGAATGTCACCAATGTATAAAATCGTTTTATAGGATAAGATTCGGAAAACTTTAAAATTGTTTATAAGCTTCTCGATGCTTCTACTATGTAAAAAGAATTCTACCGAACATCCTGGACTGGCGCAAACTCACCTTAAAGGTTCTCAATACATGAATACTGCAACTTCCAGCAAAAAGGGCCTTTTTTATAAAATACGTCATCGGTGGTCGCCGGGAGTTCATCGAATCGCTAGAAGAATCTCGTGAGTACACTTAATACTAAGTATGTTAGCACATTTTCCGCCAATTTATATGTTTTTATATAGGATATCGACATTGTGTTCGAACTTTTTCTTTATATACCTAATGTATTTGAAATATTCTTAACTTTAATCTTCAAGTTAATTTTGCTGAAGCGCCCTTGAAGTATAGTTTACAAAAACGGTGCCACAGAAGATAGAAATTATCCATTTTAAAGCATTTTTATTAATATTACTATTGTTCACAAGTTTAGTTTATTATTATTAATTATAAATGGCCAAAGTTAGGCCCTATGTCCACGTACAACAACTAGCGTCTCGACTCCGAACAACCAGGGAAATGGGTCAAAAAAAACCAGGAAATGGTACTAAAATCGTGAATATTTAATCGTGCACCGTAAATTTTGTAAAAGGTGAAAAATACTTACTGGGCAATGTACCTTATTGGAGAGAAAAAACAAATCAGTCGTCAAGTGTGCTGCACTGCGTTCAGTTTTGATTCAGATGCAGTTTTAGTACTGCGATCGATTACATACTTCGATAATAGACTGGGAAAATTATTAGAGATAAAATTTGAATAAAAGAATGCCAGTAGTATGAATGTAAAATACCTATATTGTGTAAGTATATCTCTAGACGACTTGGGATAGATGCTTGAGACATTATTATTTGCGGAAAATTGTTTTAAAAAAAAATTAGGATTGCGACTGAGCGAAAAGTTAGGAATATGATTTACTAGTATCTTATTGCCTGGGTTTGGTTAGTTTATGTGATCTTACTATAAAGACAGTTAAATATAAAAAAAATGAACAAACGTGTGCTTACATATAATTTTAAAATATTAATTTTTAATATTAACGATTGATTTCAATGAATTTATTACTAGCAAGTCGGGTCATGATAAATATAAACTGTTTAGGCTGCAAATAAATAAATAAATAAGTAAATACGGAAGATTTAGTTTTTTTTTAAATATCAACGCAAGATGATCAATCTTACGGTTTACGACTACACACTGCGCTTGGTGGGCCAATGCAGTGCCTTATGCACCATTAGGTACGGACAAAATAAAGTAATTTTAGTAGTTACAATAAAATCGTATATTTTGATCGTAAAAATGTGGGTATATATCGCTTCTAAGATTGCTCCAATCAATTTAAATGGGGCCAATTGGCTAAACAACAATAAAAACAGATAGGTTAAAGTGTGCAATGCAAATTAGTTGCAATTTTCACGGCCATATGGGCAAATGGACCCACGCCCACGCAACGCACACTCTTGGAGCAATCCCCTTACTTTCTTGAATTCATTGACTATCATTAAAAATGGACTTAGGTACGATTGATTTTAATGCTACGCTCCAATTTCAATTATCTGTGAATAGCTTATCGATGAGAAATCTTACAAAATTTACTTGGTAAATTTACGTCATGAAATGTGAATTTTTCCGGCTTATTTTTTGTTTTACAATACCAACGTACTAGTAACTAGTGATAGGTACCTAACATTATTATTTTTTTTATATGATGATTTGTAAATCTAAAGCTTTATAGAAATTATTATTATTTATGATTTCCTAGTTCCCACTTATCTATTTGTCAATTTGCCATATTTAATTAGGTAATTTTTATTAAGGTGATAATGTATTAAATTTTCCATAGCGCTCTACCGTAATTGTTTCCTACTTTAATAATATTGTATTAATATTATTTCCAATCAGTGAAAAATCTCACATGAAAAAAATGTATTATGAGAAAACCAAAAATTATTTTTTTATTTACGTAATTAAATTAAATTATTAATTAAAAATTTGAAATAACTAGTTTGGCTTCATTGATGGATTCAGAAATACCAAAGCTGCAATGTCAAAGAACAAGATTTAGTGAAAGGAAACATATGGAAAACGCTGGGTGTGAGAAAGAGACGGATACATTGTTTAACAGGTGCAAATGACTGCTGGAGAAACATTTCTTCAAATAAGCATTTAAGATATCGGAAGACTGAAAACACTTCTGCACGATTCCAACTATAGTAGGTGATTCTTTGTAAGTTGTACCTATTATTAATGTTTATTGCAATGCCCATAGAAGTATAATCTATTGAAGATGTTTTTTTTTTAATATTTGTATTTACGTTATTCACCTGAGAATGAAGGGATGATTAAATATACTAAAAGTCGAGAAAAAGATCACAATGGGGTTCTTCCAGATAACATGAATATTCTTAAAAACGTTATAAATATTTAAAGTATATTTTTACAATTTCCAACGATATAAAACACAATACTCAAAAATGTAGTTTTTATAAATAAATTTATGTTTTTAAAAACACGAATTACGATATGATTTTTAACGCCGTTATTGGCAATGACGCCGTCCCACCGTGAAAGGCGTGAAATTCATTCCGTAGTAAGCGCCTATATTGCTGTGACGTCACACCGCATGCGCGCCAAATGGAGGATTTTGCGAGCGATTTAAAAAGGGCTATATCAAACGCGCTAGAAAATTCAAAATGACATCGTAAAAAAAATTAAAAATCCCTTTTTTGGGTTTTATGTAATTTTTCAATCAATTTTTTGAGTAAAAAATAAAAAATACGGAAAGAACAACCCATTATAATGTGCACTCATTTCAAAAATAAACCGTTCGCGCCAGGATTTTTACCTAAAATTTCATCGATCTATGGGGCAGAACCTACTTGACCCACTAGCACCCACGCCGCACTATGGAAAATAAAGGTCGGTTTCGGATCAAAAGTCAATAACTCTTTTATTTTTAAAGATATATTTTTGAAAAAATACACCAATATAAAATAGTCTTAAAAGCTTGAAATAAAATCAATTTTAATATGATATTTTTATTTTCACACAGTAAAATATAAAAAATAATATTGAAAACATGAAAAATGGTGTTCATTTGATTATAATATGTATGCCTACAAACTAATTATTATATATATCGATGGGTTATTGAACATTTATCGTATATATATAAATTTTTGAAAAAAAAACGGCACTTCAAAGTCTTCAAAGAAATATGTTCATTTTATTTAGAGTTTAAACATTACATTATAATAATAGTCGAAAAAAAATAATGTAAGGTAAATTTTATTTTAATTAATTAACACAAAACTTAATATTAGAACAATATAGACATACTATTCTACTACTACTACTTTCCTTTATCCGCAACCAATGGTGCATAGGACACTGCATTGGCACACAAAGTGTATCTTAATAATTTTATTACCTGAAGGCAAGATGATCAGTTGTACATACATATTATTCACCTTAATATTAACCTACATAGCTCGTAACATAAATCAATATCAAAGAAAAAACATATTTGAAAAACAACATTTCTCAATTCTTAATCAAGTAGTCGTAAGAAATATTTTGAAAAATTAGTTAATTACTTGTGTTTTTTGTGTATTTTGTACAAATGCAGTGCCCTATGCACCATTGGGTGCGGTTAACGGAAAGTAGTATTAGTAGTCGTTTTTTGTTAAAAAAATATAAAATATTTGTGTTTATCATAAATTTATGCTATATATATTTTACTTGATGAACTTTTTGAGAGATTTGATAATTTTCTTTGAAAACTCTCGATAATGCCTCATATGTTTTTCCTCCTTCGATGTAGGGTAGTATTATATCACGTTTAGAACTCTTAAAAGTAGGCATTTTAAAGAATTGACTAAATAACGTTTATTATAATTTGTAAAATTATATTTGTAACAAGTGAAGGCTTGTATAATTAAATTAAATGTATGCAAAAAGTAGCTCTTTATATATACTATTATTAGATAAATAACAGTATTGTCATCTTGTTTTTACATTTTTCACACGCAACATGAGTGCAAAAATGACAAATGCCTATCAATAATATCAATAAATGATTCATTCAGTAATGAATAACATACTAAAATCGAAAATATTTTTAATAAATAGTCGTACATTTGAGTCATATAATATATTTGAAACCGCCATAGAAAGCGGTTTTTGGTTTTCTGACCTTTATCACATTTAACGCAATAACTTCGTAATAAGCAAATTTTAGCAGCTAATTTTTATAAATGTTTTTTATGAATACAAAACAACATGAAATGTGGCGCGTGGGGAGACGTGGGTGGCTGTCAAAAGTCTCGATGAACTTATTTTTTCTCTTTTTTTTATATGATTTTTTTGTATAATTATTTCAATGTTTAAATAAAGAAAAAAATTAAAATGTTTTTAATATTTTATAATGGTTAAGAAATGAACTTTTCAGATATGTATAAAACTATATATCTATTCCTGCAAAGTTTAATATGAAATTAAACTTTGAAAGTGACGAAGTGAACAGACTTAAAATGGTATCTGTAGAAAAATACAGTTTGTGGCATTGAAAACAAATATATTATATTTACTTAATTTCAAACTTCATGTATTTTTTATAGTTTGACTCTTAAACTATTGAAAAAATATATTGAAATGTGTCAGTACCAACTTGGTAAAAATCACTTATGATATGCCGTTGTTCTACCATTTTCCATAGTGCGCCGCGCCGGTATTTGTCTATGGCCGGATAGGGGTTACTTATCAAACGATAACCCGTCGAGCGCTCTTAAAGCTGATGACCATTGTTTTCGACCATCCTGTGGCTACAGTTGCATTTTCGATCGTGACTCGTTCTTTCCCAATCTAAACATCATTGTTAAAAATATTAGTATGCCTTGATACGTTTTCCTTTACATATACTCACCCACTTCAAATAGTTTAGCTCAGTGGATAGAGAATCTGACTGGAAGTCAGTAGGGACCTACGTTCAATTTCATGGCAGAATGAAAACAAATGTTTTTTGTTAAAAAAAAATATTTTACGTATTTTTATTTTTTTATTGCATAGATAAAATACAAACAAAATGGATACAAAAAATTAAAAATTGTGGTATTAACGGCTTCCAAATTATAGTTTTTTTGAAAAAACGTATAAAAAACTCATTTTGAGCATTTTCATAGTAGTATTAAATTATGTTTTATTTAAACAAATAAAAAGATACTGACAATTTTCAATATTTTTATAAAAGAAAATACATAAAAGCAAAGGAAACAAAAAAAAAACATGTAGTTAAATGAGCAGTTTCTTAATTATTATAAGCATTTTTTAAACGTAATACAATATTACATTAAAAAATATCTAAGGATTATTTGAACATTAATATGAAATTTATAAAATTATTATTCAAGCAAAAAGTATTAAAGAAACGTTCAAACTCAAATGAAATAGATACAAAAATAATAATATGTTGAAGTTTAGCCGTTTCTACTTAATCACATTAAAAAATGTTTTAAAAAAAACCATCTACATCACAGTGGACGATAATCGCACTTCGTGTTAAAAACTGGCGTCAAATTACGGAATTTTAGACGGTTTTTAATGAAGTCCTCTATTCTGTGATTTCCGCAGATAGCACCAGAAGCTTCCGTGACGATTTTTACCATCCTTTTAGTGGCTTGCTGTGGCACAGAAATTACTTGAAAGAAGGTAATACGGCCTCTTGAAGGATTGACGGATTTCCGATTGCCTCGTAAATCATCACATCTGAAAATGATACAGTCAGTGGAGGTTCTGTTATATTATTCCACCTAATCAAATCCACATAATCCGTTGCGGTAAAATCAAAATCTGGTAGGTAATTTGAATATTCGGATATTTGTTTCACCTATATTCTGATTTGATTTTCTGGATTTTAGGACTCTTCTTAGCGCCAATTCCCTGATATGTTTTCTTTAATCAGCCAACATAGATATAAGGACATGCTCGGGGAATCCAATAAATCCTTTTCTTTTTATAACAGGATCAATAACCCTTTTAAATTCTCTCTGGACAAATATCTCGATAAAACAATGGATCGATGCAAATGCTGTGCACCATTAATGATTGAGGGTTTTGTCTTTATGTTGAACCACATGGGTGCATACACTTTTACGATAAAGGTGGTTAATGTCACTAAAGCCTCGGATGGATTATCGTGAGACACTTACAGTCTCAGAATCCTGTTCGCTGTTGTAAGCCACCCAGAGTGGCAAATTTTTCCAGGGGCCCTTTTTGATACACTTTCACTACAATGTCCACATTTAATAGCTTCACACATGTCTAACAAATACCGTTGATTGGTGTTTAAGTCCTTTTTGTTTATTATTTCCAGGAGTTTACATTTAATTGGTGTGAATGAAACTATTGGTAGTTTTTCGCATCCATCTAGCAATTTCCATATTTCACCCGTAAAACTTTTGGGCCCTGTTGTACGAGTAGTTCCATCTAAATGCGCAAAAAGATGACGTAGCTCGTTAGCGTGTAACTGACACACAAGCCACTGTAGTGGGCGCTTAAAAATTAATGCAATATTTCGAATGACATCTCTTTTGGAGCCCGTATTGATAGCAGTTCCATCGCATTTAATTGCAACCAGCTTTGTAAGATTGATACTAACGTCAGACAAAAACCGTAGTACGTGTTCTCCAATTATTCTTGCGCTTCCGACCTTTAGAGATACATGGCTAATATAATTTGAGTTAGGTTCTTTCACCGGACTTAGGTGTTCTTCATGTATGACTTTTCGTCTTGTCTTTGCGTTTATCAAAATATAAACCAAACAGTTCATAATCAGCTACAGCTGGCTGACATTAAAAAGCGGTATTTTTGTATCTATTGCATTTAAGTTTTTTCTTTGATACTCTTTTTACCGAATGTAATATTTTTTTTCTTAAAAAATAATTTTAACAGAAGGTATCATATAAATGCTCAAAAAATATAAAAAGTAATAATGTAATACGTTTAAAAAAATATTTATAATTGTTAAGAAACTGTTTATTAAACAAACCTTTTTTGTTTCCTTTGCTTTTATGTATTTTCTTTGTATAAAAATATTGAAAATTGTCAGCATCTTTTTATTTGTTTTAATAAAACATCATTTAATACTACTATGAAAATGCTCAAAATGAATTTTGATAGGTTTTTTCAAAAAATTATAATTTTGAAGCTGTTCATACCACATTTTTTTTATTTTTTGTATCCACTTTGTTAGTATTTTATCTATACAATAAAAAATAAAAATACAAAAAAATCTTTTTTTTTTAAAAAAAACATTTGTTTTATAATTTTGTGATGTTTTTTGTGTATTGTAATCTTTTGTTTTTATAATAATGACGTCAAAAAGTGTATCCTACTTTGAAAATTATAAGTGGGAACGGTTTTTTTATCATCATTTCATTTTCATCTTTCTCTATATGAGTCAAATTATTTTATTTATTCATTCAGTCCGTTATCTGCACCCAATGGTGCATTGGCACGTATTGGTACAAGTGCAGTGAATCTTCATATTTTTTTGTATGAAGGCAAGATGATCAGTCCCACTTTCGCGTTAGTCTATTACATATTATGAAATATTCTTTGAAAAACCACATTGATATAAATATTTTATTTGCAATTTTTACATATCAACAGAGAAGTTTGGAAGAGAATATGGATATGTAGGCGTTTACAGGGCTCATGACCTGTCAATGGCTGGGTTAAGTGGCGTCTGGATGTATGTATAATATACTCCATTCCGCTTAGAATGTATTTGGACACATAAATGCCGTTAATGAAATATTAATAATTTACTATGTTTATGTCAAGCTTAAAATAATAAAAAACTTGTAGGTACTCAATTAAAAAATTATTCCCCAATATAAATCGTACAATTTATATTAAAAGAAATAAACATCGTTTATCATTTTAATTCGATATTATGTACCAACGTTTAGGTATCTTAATGTATTCAAAGCAGTTGTCTTGAATCACAGAGTATTGAAATGTTTAACTCTTCCAACATCGTGTTTTTACAGGTGACAGAAAAGGACAAGAGGTGTTTTAAGTCTTCCCGTGTTGAACTATGTATGAATGTGTACATGTAAAATCATGCGCATGCATCACTAGAATTGATTATTTTCACGTGAAAAACATTATAACTTTAAAATATTATCATCTCAGAAATTTCTTCAATTAATGTTGTTACAGCACTAAAACTCTTTATGTGTTTTATTTATTTTTTACGTCATCAAAAAAAAAATACGAAGAATGAAAAGAAAAAAAAAATTTGAAAATGTAAAAGAACAAATAAATATATAAAAATTAAATGAATATGGTATTCTTATAAAGCTGTCCGCCTCTTGGCATGGCGGTAGGCGGGGGGTCATATGAATACTGATCGTGTAAAAAATAATCATGATTAATTGCACTTGGTGTATCAATGCTGTACCTACAAAAAATCCTTCTACTTTATTTCCGTTCATTTAAATAATATATAAATTTCATATGCATTTTCAAGTTACGATATTCCTGCTGTGCGCCTGATCACGTATTCGAAGTGTCTCACATTGAATCACATACTGTCCACCTACACACGCGCACACAGTGTGTGGTGCTCATGGGTCGTGTGTGTATACACAACACGACACACACACTCACACGAGGCGCAAGCCTGTTTCAAATGGAAAACAGCTAGGTGTAAAGGTCGGTCTAGACTACGATATATTGTGTTGCATAACCTTGAAAAAATATACTAAAACCACCGAACAAAGGTGTAATATTTCGATGACTACAACGATTAAGTATCGTACATTTATTATTTTACTTTAATTAAAATATGTTGATATCAGGGTGCACATATGAATGCTTCTTCTTCTTCTTAAGGTAGATCTAAGGATTTATATTATTCTCATTCGATGCTGCCTTTTATATCATATGCCTGCATGAGCTTTTAATCTGAGAATTAATTTTTTTTTTTTTAAATACAAGAAAAAAAATTGCATTATTCCCATTCAGAAAACGAATAATTTGGTGTTCCAATAATTAAAATATATATTTAGTGAGCCAGGACAGAGTGCTGTGGCGTTCTCTTCTCTGCCTTCCCCTACGGGAAATAGGGTGATGGTTATAGTTAAATATATTTTCCTCGTAATTTCCACTTCAAACCAATGCGAAATGCTACGAGTAGTAAGAAAGAATTTCTCAAAAATTGTTTCTCTGTAGTTTTTTTGTTGTTAATACTACATTTTACACATAAAATCGCACCACGAATACTAAACTGCTTTGACTCAATTTTAAACTACAACTAACTTTGAACTCTGATATACAGGGTTATTTTTTAGTCAGTTAACAAAAAAAAACCCTGAATTCAGTATCGTTAATAGAACCCATTTCAATAAAAAAACATGTCCTTTCTCAAATAAAAAAAAAAAGAAAAGTGCACCCCAATAATTCCTCAGAAATAGTAAAGACTTGGTCACCGTCCGCCCGGCGTACGGCCGTGCGCACCCCCACTGCGCGCACTCCCTCCCCTCGTCCAGCTCAACCAGCTGTAAATTGGGTGAACGTAATTTGTAAAAAATTATAGGAATAAAAATAATAAATCATGAAAATAAAAAGTACATTTTTTTTTTATTGAAATGGGTTCTATTAACGATACTGAATTCAGGGTTTTTTTTTGTTAACTGACTTAAAAATAACCCTGTATATACATAGGAAAGAAATAGAAAAACTATTTTAAGACAGAAATATAGCTGTCAGGGTGAGCTGTAATGTGGTATTCTCAGTTCATTTTTAACAAATTAGTACAGTATAATATTCATAGTGCGATATATCAAATTCAATATTCTTATATGCACATAGGAATAATTATTTCTGTTTTCCATTTAATTTTTCTTTTCCATACTATATCGCACATGTAGACAGACCTCTATAAGATTGGACGCATATAACAAGTGTATTATGTAAATCATTGGTCCTCTCAAACGTAGCGAGATTCACTCTCACACATACACAGGCACACGCAGGCACGATCACACTAACATCCGTTCTCTTCCTGGACCAATGGCGTGCCGCGTATGCAAAGTGGGCGGGAATGCACTCAGAAACAAACCTCTGTTCACACTCGGCTATGTACGTTCCTCATTTGAATTTAAAACGGTTTTACATCGATACATACTAAAGCCCGCAATATACGGGACAGTTTACTACACAGTTTCCTGCGCAGTCTGAAAACTGTCCCGTTTAAAGCTAAAACTGGATGAAAAACTGTGTGCTAGTGTCAGATTCTCACTGTCCGCTAATTCCACACATTTTTTCACACAGTTGTGGCGTGCACATCACACGCGGCGATTACGACAGTATAATATATATAATATTCCAAAGTATCGGTAATATTACAAATAAACTTTGATAAACTTTTACTATGGCGAATATGAATGTAATGTAATAAAAATAATATGAACTGAAATCCTAGATCGAAATTCAAAATATCGAATAACGACTATTTGACAGATGAGTAATGTTGCCAAATTGTAAAATCGGTAGAAGTTCCTAAAGTTATTCATATGTTGAATTTATCTGCGCGTATGATTGCATAAAATAAATGCTTTAAAATTAAAATGACTCCAAAATCGGTAAATCGGTTGTACATTTTCAGTAGATTCGATAAACATACACAAAATCGATAGATCTGCAAAAAATCGATAAGATAGGCGACGATAGAGATTATTAGTATGGCAACATTTATGGCAGCCCGACTGTGTATTATATGGTACGACTGTCGCGTTCTGCGCATGCCTACATACAGTAAACTGTGCCGTTTAAAGGTAAAATTCACAGGGCGCAGTTTTTAATGGTCAAAAAACGGTACAAGAAACTGTGTAGTTTTCTGATCAAGAAACTGTGTAGTTTTCTGATCAAGAAACTGCACAGTAAACTGTCCCGTATAAAGTGGGCTTAAAATTTTCACTGAGCAACTCATCCGACAAGCATCCGACATTGTGCGACACGAATCGGCACGATAAAACACAATATTGCAAATTTACAGTCGTAAGTAGGATTGACGATTGTGTGACGTATAGTCGAAATACTTTAAGAATTATTGTGTGCCAATGACAGGCCCTGTAAACGCCTAGATATCCATATTCCCTTCCAAACTTCTCGTTTCTGTTGAGATGTCAATTGTATTTTTTTGCAACATTTTGGGCGTGTTCAAATAAGTAGGAATATATTTTATTTTTATATCCCTACAGAGATGAGGTAGAATTTTTTTTCAAATTCAGGAATATGGATATTCGAGCGTTTACAGGGCTTATGACCTGTCATTGGCTGGGTTAAGTGGCCACTTTATGTACTACAACATTCCCCATTCCGCTTATTAGCGAATATCCACACCAGGTAACATTTTTGATTTTGTATATATGTTACGAATCGAAAAAAAAATCTACCTCATCTCTGTAGGGATATAAAAATAAAGTATTTATTTTTTATTACGTACCTACATGGTAGAGTACTGGTGAGTTAATTTTATATCACAGGTATTGGCTAATCTCTGTATCTAGACTGAAGTAGGTAAGTATAAAATATTTATTATAATTTGTTACCAAACGCTTGTAGTTATTATAGTTATACATACCCACATAGAATACTAAAATTAGCAAACGTAAGTTGTTAGGTACTTACTATTACGTAATAAATACCATACAATATCGTATTTATTATTCATTCATCGATTAACAATCATAGCACCGCTATTGGTTTAAATTAAATAAAAATATGTGCTAGGAACCACCAATAGAATGATGCCCATTAAATTATATTACGTCATATTTACACAAATTAGTGATGTGACAACTCTGTTTAATCCTTTTATAATCAATTGGATAAATTTTAAAAAATAATTGTATTTCCTGTGTTGCATAAACTCATTTTGAGCATTTGAGAACTATAATTTATAAATTTACATTTTCAAGACAGAACATTTAAACATACCTAATTATTATATGAAAATAATCACACAACACTCGGTATATCGATGCAGTGCCCTATGCACCATTGGGTGTGTTTAAAAGAAATTAGTAGTGGTAGTAGTAGTATAATCACACAATATCACAATAATAACACTGACAAATTATTTGACCGGTCGAAAATGCTAAATGTTCGACTACCCTTTTCCTGGCCTTTTTGTTTTTCTTATTTTATCTAGGTATATAATTTTAATTCTATTTCTGCCTTTTTTCTTATAGTTTTAATTTTACTTAATCCTTTGTTTTTCATGTTTATCTTGCTGTATCAACGAAGAGCCTGAGGTAATACTAATATCAGTATTATAAAACTATCTACTATTTCTATTGAGTGAGAATTATCTTATTTTTTAAAGAAATATTTGAGTTCTAATGGCATACTCAAATATTTTTTAATTTGTGGCTGTTTTCAAATAGTCGGAAATAACTGTGCCAGAAAACAGGAAACAAGTTATACTGGAGTGGGATTCGAACCTAGATATTATCCGGAGTTTTCGACTCTAGCACTAGACCATAACCCATATTCCAATATAAGTATCTGATATCCCAAAACCAATAATCGATTTTGGAAATAAGTCATTTCGATACCCAATTCAAAAAAACGATAAAATGATTATATTACTATTACATATTATTATGCTCATCGCTATTAGGTAGGTTCCAATTTAAATTCTAACCTGCTAATACCAAGTAGGTACCTAATTCGATTCTGATGGCCAATCACAAGGTTAATCAAGTCCATTGTGATGGACAAGTATAAATTTAAACTGCCTAATATAATGTGATAAGCTATTAATTAATTTGGAATGAAATATGCTGGATATGTGTGTTCATAAATATGTATCAAGATACTTTGTATTGCTTACGATTTAGAAGAACGACGTGATTAAAATTAATCGCACTTTTTAGTACGAACAAATATGTGCGAATATCTAAAAATTATGTTGGATTTAATATCAATTATAATATATTTATGTTCATTAAAATTCTTGCGAATAATGTAACGTGCCGATGAAACTAGATCATTTAAATTATTGTTTGAAAAATGGCGTTTTGTGAAAACACGTTTATGAATAATTTGTTAATGAATGAACGTCAATCCTAATAGAATCAATCAACTTCCAAAAATCTACATACATAATATTTAATGTTTATCGAATTAATTACCCCTTTTAATACTATTAATTTTAAGTGTTAACTGATAGCATAATATTAATGAATATAAAATCATTTTGAGTATGTCCAAACGCCTAGATATCCATATTCCCTTCCAAATTTCTCGTCTCTGTGGAGATGATTGGATATAAAATCCTTTAAAACTAAAAAAACACATAAAATTCGACTCATCATGAACTCCATACAAAGCAATTATAAAAGTTCTTGTACCTTATTTCATTTTTGTTTCTAAGTTTTAATACTGTGGCGAGAAACTTACTCTTAAATTTAAAAAATATATATAATATAAGAAAATATGAGGTGGGTAAAAAAACAAAACAAAACAAAACAAAATGTACAACCCTCTCTAAACATGAGTTTTACTTTATTACTTTTTTTTTTTTTTTTTTCGTAAAAATACCATCATAACAAATATATTATATTATTTATGTTTTATGTAACCTTCCTTATTTTTCTGAATTTAAAAAAAACATATACATCTATATATATATATAAAATAAGCTATAGGATACAACAACAATAACAAATAATAAGATTATTATTTCTCTTTCTGGTTTTTCTTTTCCTTTACACGCTTTTATTATAATAGATAAATTCTTAGTAAATATTTTATATTGTTTTTCTCAGAATCACTAACATAATACTACTACTACTTTCCCTTATCCGTACCCAATGGTGCATAGCACACTGCATTGGTACACCAAGTGCAGTGGTACAAGGTATCACACATGGATTATTAATATGAAAATAACATGTTAATAAATGTCTCATGTGGACCCCCACGGGAATCGAACCCGCGACCTCGTGCACAGTAGCTAAACGCGCTACCATTATGCCACGAGGCGGACACTCAAACAATAAAAATAAACAGAATTGATTACATAAATGCTTAAGATTTTTGTTGAATTTTGTTGAAGGGGGAAGCACACTTTAATAGTGAATTCATAATAAATAATGTTATAAATATAATTAAGGCTATTTTAATACTGCCTTAAGTACCTACTAAACGCAAATATATCTATGGTATCTACTGTCATCCGGCAAAGGCGTTTCGGCTGGCTAGGCCATATACTACGTAATATACTTCGTATGCCTTAACCATGATCACCCATTTTACAAGGCATCAGGTTCTCGGCGTCCTGGACGTCCGCTGTTGACAATCTGTCGGCAGTTTGCGTCATGACGTGGACCTGACTTGGGAGGATGCACGTGAACTGGCGGCCACTCTCTTGGCCTGCAGGCAGTTTGTTGTGGAATCCACATGCTCCACATTGGGAGCGGATATGGTATAATAATGATGATGAAACGCAAAAAGTTTTTTTACAAAAGTAGGTACATTACATTACAAAGAATCAAAAACATACCCACTCGGCAGCTATCATAAATTGAAAAAAATTACTTGAATTATTGTGATTTTAATTTTATACGTAAATTTTATCATCGCGTGACAATGTGCCAACTAATTATCATATCTTTATGTCCATTCCAGTCGTCTTTAGATTTTAATCTAGACAGTTGAATACAACTAATTAACTGTTTCGTTTTATTGGATATTTTTAATCCAAATAAATTTTATTTAGTTTATAGGTGTAGGTACATATTTAAAGGGTAAAATATCCTCACGAGATAGTTATTACATATTTACTCGTATACCACTTTACTACTACTACTACTTTCCTTTATCCACACCCAATGGTGCATAGGGCACTGCATTGGTACATCAAGTTCATTGTCTCTTGATCATTTTGTTACATGAATGTAGGATCATCAGTCTTACGCTTCAGTACCAGTCCAAGGTATCAAACATGAAATATTAATATGTAAATAAATATTTCATGTTGACCCCCTACGGGAATCGAACCCACTACACATGTAATTTCATAAACTTATACAATATTATAATGTATTTTGAACATAAAATATATTGAGAATGGATGAAGAACTAGATTCAATGTCTGCAGCTACGTTATACAAAAATAAAAAGCTAAGATATCTGAGATAAAAGTTTTGATTTCAATACAATTTATATACAATTTTAATTCATGTTTAACTACTCTTTACTTGCTATATTTAGTTTCTAATGATAGACTTCCATAGTATGTAAATCCTTCACCGATGAGAAAAAGATTTTTGGAATAATTATGTTACATAACACTCTCATCCACTCCTATCTTTAATTTTCGCTCAATGAGATTATTATTGATTATAACCTATCTAAACGAAGGCTAAGTTCAGATGTTCCTACGTACATAGATGGCTGTGGATCACTAATGTTGGGATGCCTGAATTTCGTCGATTACAACGCCATCTATCATGAACCGAACAAAAAGTTTTCAGTCAAATCCTACGTATTTTTTAGCCGTAGAATCCGAATCTGCAATAAAAAATAGGTGTTCCTATCTTAGTTTCAAAGTTACCCCCCGCCCCCCACCTACATGGAGGGGTGGGGGCTACTAATTTTAACACTAATGTATTTCCCCCGCGGTATGATTAAATTTTGATTATGGTCATTTTTTTCCGTAGAGTGGCTATTTTTTCGAGATATTTGATCGTCTCAGTTTAAAAGAAACACCCGGTATAAGGGTGCCTGAGGAATGTAGTAAAACTTATCGTTAATTAGACGTTACCTAAGAAATTATTGATGGGAAAATAAAGTCATTAAGTGATTCTTATTTAGTAAAGAAACATGGGTAAATATCGCTACTGCACAGAAAATATTACAGTAAGCATATTTATTATTACATACACTTTTTCTTAGATCATAGTCCTCACGAAGTTACTATTCGGAATTCTATTCAGATTTTTATCTTAGGTACATAGTACAAAAAATATTTTTTAAATTGCAATTTTTTTTTTATTCAGATACTATTGATATCCCAACAGAGACAGAGAAACTCTGGAACTGAATGTGGGTTATCTAGGCGTTTACAGGGCTTATGACGTGCCATTGGCTGGGTTAAGTGGCCACTTGATGTACTACAACATTCCCCATTCCGCCCATCATCTGATAACCATATATGACAAATTTTTGGAACTGCTATATATATTGAACTCGTCTACGTCGTTCCGCATTACTAAAATTTTCTACGCTGGTGTCATCTGTTGAGAAGATTGTTAAGCATTTTTTGGCAATCATCTTCATTAGTGTAGGTAAGGCTCTGTATTTGTATACATTCAAAATGTTGTTAAAAAAAATATATATATATATATATTTTATTCATTCGCCATTTTAATTTTGTCCGCCGAAGAAACAATAAACAAATTTCTTAATTTGGTTTTCTTAAATAAAGCGTGTATTTATAAAATTACTTGATAAAAAAATTCCTTTAAATATTACATGGCAATGCAGATTATTTTGCAAGCTGTAGGCTTTAATGGGAAGCGACAGAAATGTTTCGGTTTTTAGGTTCTCAAATACCAAAGACGTCAAGTCCAATTTCAAATGTACGAGTAGCAATAATTATTATGTATGGACGTTGGAGTAAGCTTTGCCGATGTCGGCGACAGGAGTCGAACAAAAACTCTCAGACGATGTCATAAATATCCTCCATCTCGCAGGATCATAAAAACTCCCCTGTTGAACAATCAACGTCCAGGGAGCTTATGTTGGAATCATTCGACTTTCAAATTACGCGCAAACCTTTATTATTGACTATTTTATTACAGTTTTTCGGAATATCGCATGCGATTTCACTCATTTCAAATTCCAAACTTTTGATTCGAGTTGTGGTCTATAGTTCAAGGAATCCGAATTAGAATCTCATGGTTTGAATCCCACTCCATCTTTCCTAATCTCTGTTTTTTTTTATTTTATCAATAGCCTCCACTCGTTTACGAGTGATTCTCTGACGAACTCTCTGTTTCTGACACAATTATTTCAACTACCTAACAGTAAAATTGAAATATTTTGACGTATCACAAATATATATTGGCTATGATCTTTAATTATTTAGATAATTAAATAAAAATCGCCATAAACAATATGAAATTGTGTCATTTTACAGTAAAAAAACCCAAATACATGAATATACGTACATAATTATCATCAAACAGATATACGGAATACGTTTAGTAACATCGTAAATCGGATTCAGAGGAATGCCTATTTGTTTGATGCAAAAATGTTGATCTTTTGCATTAGATTAGTCATTTTATCTTGTTATAAACTTAAGATATAGCGTGCATATTTTACTTTTTTTTAAAAATGTTAGGTTGCAGTATGTTTTTTTTTTTTTAATAAAAAGGCTTTTTTAGGCGTTTCAAATGAATAAAATAAAAATAATGAAAAATTATATTTGAACACTATTTTGATGTCAAAAAACTCGAGAGTCAGCTCTCTGAACCCAAAGAAAAGGCAAGAAAAAAGGCATTGTATCTAAACTTGTTATAATTGCTTAAATTAAAATATTTTAAAAAATTATAAATTAAATCAAACGTGTTCATGAAATTATTTCACATGTTGTCAAGGATAATGTTAATTGATACCAAAGTTTAAGATTTTGGATGAAATTTTTATTGACTGTAGAAAAGTCAATAAGCAAACCACGCAAACGAAAATTTTATTTTATTTTACAGCTTGTTTTAAAATAGACATAGTAGGCACCTACGCAGAAATACCTTTGTAATGAAGTTTTCTAGCGGTATTTTAAGATTAATTCACATAATAGACAGTGTAATATTTTAATTATTTTAACTGGTGTTTCAAACGTAACATAACATTTTAACGTAATTACGACTGAATCTCATTTGGTATTATACTTGGAGTTGTTAAACCATTCACGGTAGAGATGAACACTATGATATTATACAAGAGTCAACCATGAAAACATATAAACTTCACTAGGAGATGAATAGTTTGCCGACAGGTATTAAATAAATTTAATTAGTATCGCGCTAATTAACGAAAATATACCGGTGTGACTTAAAATATGCTAACAACTGTTATTTTTGTTAAAAAATATGTGTAATGAAATATAATCATATAATTCGTTGTTTTCTAAAGTGATACTATTTAAAAAACTAAAAAAAAACGGAAAACGTTCATCTCTCAACAGTAAGAGTCATAAAATTTCCTATACGTTTTTTACTACTACTTTTTTTAATCTACATAATATGTTGGAATTAAACTATGGGTCTTACTACTCCTTTTTTTAAATTTTTATTTTTTTATTTTTTTTATTATTTTTTATTATTTTTAAAAATAACATTACATAGGAAAAAAAAATTAAGAATTATTTTTCTTTTTCAATCTAATGCTCCCTAGGAGTTTTAAACAATAAACTCATTTAGGGACAAATAAAAAACACATATTCATTTTATTCTAATACGCACTGACATCACTTAGATCACAAAAATAAACACAATATATATATTTAAAAAAACAGAACCAATCCAATGAAAACATAAAACCTAAAGAAACAATAAAGTGAATTTTAAATTAACTAATGTTGGAATTAAACTATGGGAATAGATAAAAAAAATATTTATATGTTATATACTTCTGGTAAGCTTTAAACAATCGTACCTACATACTTAAAGAGTTGGTGTGTTCATTTTTTTTTTAGGTATTGCACTTTTGTTTGTTTATAAGTTACTAAATCAATATTTTCATTTCTACTTCGACATACATTTAAAACTTTCTTTACTCATTTACTGATACGATAAAATAAAACAGGATTTTAAGATGGACACTTACTTTTAAACACCCTATAATTGCAGAGACTTGCATGAAACCGTTCAAATGTATAAACAATGGCTGATGTTGAGCGGTGTCTTTCATTGCTGAGCGATCCAATAATTTATAATTACATTTTAATATTCATTATCTAAAATTACCATAGCGTACATAACAATATAGTGGTGTATACAGGTAGGTACTATACCCACCGGCATTATACACCGAGAACGTTGCAAATTTTTAAAATATAGTTGATAAATTCTTTTCGAAATATTATTTAAAAGATATCTTACTCGCGAGCCATAAAGACGAAGTATTTTATGTTTCCTGTGTTATAAAAAGTGTTAGACCAGTCAATATAAATATGTTTGTATGGTAGGTTGCCTTAACTTCACTTAGGGGAATAATGTTAGAATATAAAAGATAATACTTGTAAAACATTTTCGACAGATTTCTTTTTTTTTTATTTTAACCACCTTTAACAGGCCAGGAGGCCCAATTACATAGGGGAACAACATCACAAACACCCAGGCTTTAGAAAAATAATAGGGATTTCTTGTGAACCATAATTTATTGTAAGGTTTCCTTAAATATACATATAAATTATATTCACTATTAAATCATTTTTTGCTTATTGTAAAACAGCTAATTTAATTATCCATTTCACATCAAAATACAAAATTACGAAAAACGCTTAGTAAAATAGCTACACTATAATATTAAAAACTGTGTCTTCAATGCAATCTAAAACCTTATATTTACTCGACTATATCCGAATCTATGTACGAAGTTTATGAAAATTGCGTTCTTGACCCGCTTCTGCACATTCAAAGTTATTCCTTAAATTAAATCATGTATGTTGGTCTGGGTTAGTCATCGAAATAATATTTCACGGGTTAGTGCATCTATTTACCGAATAAGTGCGTTCTAAAATTTGTTGAACTCATAAGCAAACTCTTTCATAAATACTATCGAATTTGTAGGTTGTTTGGTATTACCGCAAGTATTTAGGTATAATTTATATTTTTTAACACTAACTTAATTAATAATTATATATAAATAAATATAAATGGGAGGGAAAAATTAGGTTTTTTTCACAAACTAACGTTTATGTTTATAATCTCGACGTATTTATTTTTTCAAAAATAAACCAACTCTACTTTCTTCTTAACCTTTAACTACTGACGTGTATGTTTGATAACATAAGCTCTAACGTGGGGGCTTTGCAGGCCCGAACTTTAAGTAAATATTTTGACTAATTTTAAGGCTTTATAGGTTTGGATAATTGTTAACCAGCTTCAATAAGTATATTAAAGAGGATCATAATTTTAAATCAAAGGAAAAAAGCAAATAAAGTACAGCTAACATTTTTTGGCTGAAATTACTTGAGATCAAGTTTAATATGACCTTGTATTTCTTACGATTTTAAACATAATCAGCTACATATATTGTGAAAAACAAAATATGAACCTAAGCAAGTTTTCAAAAAGTTACAGAAATGCTGATGTGGGGTCAGGCAGGCTCACGAAATTTTCGAAATTAATTTACCAAAATTGCACATGCCGACATAAAAATCACCAACCACGACCTCCATGGCCATGTGACTAAACTCAAAGGTACTAGAAGAAGTATCGTATGCATCACTTGCAGGGAAGGGAGTAACTCAATATACAACTAATTTAATAACTTATATATATGTTTAACACCCCATATAACAAATATATAAAGGAACTTAAAAACTTATTAAGATGACAAATATTTATTTACATTATAAGTAGATTCTTATAAGTGTTTAAAGTTACCTGTGGATACATTTAATTGGATGGCAGGTATGTTAATGTTAATTATTAGTTTTAATTATATTATGTTTTACCTGCACATCTGTTTGTGTCCCAAATAAATAAAATGAAATAAAATATTAATTTTTACTTTCGCAAGGCCTGAGCGGCCCCACGTTAGCAGTTTAAATTGAATTAAGTCAAAATATGAATGAGATAGTTTAAAAAAATTAACTATACAATGTTAGTATCTACCTACTTTATTGCCTTGTAATCAAATATGTAGTTAATAAAACCGCTGTAAAACAAGTTGTAAAATAAACAATTACATCGGTACATAAGTAGTCTACGAATCAAAACCATTACCGCGACGCACTTAACCCTTTAGTGGCTATACATCTGTCACCAGCGTTTAGCAAAAAACCGAATTGCTATTAAATCTCAGTTCGATGCCCCCCTTGATAGGCGGCGGGGCGGGGGCGGGGGCGGGGGCCCGGGGGGCGCACATAACTGCACACGCTCTCCCCCCGCCCCCTACTGGTTACTGAATGTCAACTTTTTGCGAAGAAACCACTGGATATAAATACTCGATGGAGACCAGGCGATGAATGCGTTAAGCCAGATGTGATGAACAATGCTTGGCTGTAATCTGAGGTTATTTGACTGAAATCAACAATATGGTTAATTTTACTCAAAATTTACATGAAGTACTGTTTTTTTTACACAATATATTGAAATCCTAATCCCATTATTAAAATGTAATAAACTGACCATTGATTTATATCATTAATTTATTTATTTACAAAATGGTTAAATAAACTTGTCCTCACAGGGGTAACCCGTGCCGAACACTAATTTTAATTATAAAAATATTTCATTTCAAGAAGATCCAACAAGGCCTTGTCAGCTTTTACATCGACAAAAAGTATTGCGATATTTTTTTACTTCTTTAGTGATTCCGTTTTTTGTAATGACTTTAAAATAGTCTATTAAGGGACAACACTTTTTCTCAAATAGTATTTCCAGCACCCCACCCTAAATCCACTTAAATTTAGTCTAAACACAACCAGCGTGTTTGATGTTATTTTCTTTTATTTATCAAATTAATATGAATGTGTTAAAATACTAAGCACCTAATTGAAATAATAATTTCTTTATTATTTTCCACACTTTTTTTACACGGCTGAAACCAAGTGGGTAATTCCAAAATTTTACCTTATCTACCCACTCAATGCAATACGATGAAACATTATCGAAATATATCTCTTTCTATTTCTATTCTATTAGTTACATGATAGTGACATAATATTTAAAATAGGAAGGGCGGCATTGCCTACAATGCCACGTCGTAAATGACGGCTAGAACATTTATTCAAATTACAACATTTTGAGTGTTTTCAAATACTGAAATGTTCTCCCAGGTTGCCGAAACCTGCTGCCCTGGTAGCATGTAACTGATGACGAGTTTGAAGCTGTCGCCCGAGTTATTCAACAGGTCTGCATGCATAACTATTGGTCTGTGATGATCGCGACAGTCGCGAAACGACCATCGGACATTCCTCACAAACGCCATCGCGACAATCTTTTGTAATTCGCTCAAGTGTTTGGCAATATTGTGGTCACCGTATATTTATAAACATCTGAAAATGGTAAAACCAACAATCTACGATGATATATTTACTATAAAATTCAGCAAAAACCGTATAAAATATGTACACCTAGGTATCATACTATTTAAAATTGAAATAATATTTTTTGCTTTTTTAGTCAAAAGAAATTTTAATAAAATAGCTGTACGGCCATTACGTAAATCCGACTAACTATTTATTAGAAAAAAAATTCAGTCCACATCAAATTTCTTTGCAATCCCATGTATTTAGCAAACGTTGTCGTTGCTTATGGTATAATGTATAATGATATTACGCTTTTTTATACTTTTTATAATATGAATATCGAAATTTTTAATTATTTGGGATACTTAAGATATCAGTAAAAAACGCACAAGAATTTACCTATACAATTGACATACATAAGTGTCTCATACCCTTTAGTAAATTTGAAAAAAAAAAAATAAAAATAAATACTTTGTGCAGTGCCCGCTTATCACGAAATTATAAAAACATTCGGTCTTAATTTTTTTGTAAATAAAATTATTTTACAAAGATAAAGGATTTTTCCACTTCCTTGTTTATATGTCTATTTTACTACGAATAATTATTATTAATGTTTTATCTTATTTGTTCCGGCTTTTCGCATCTCGCTGGACACCAGAACCAACTGAGCTAAGTCACATCCATATCTCAACACGGGTGATAGGTAATCTCCTGCCATTATTAAATGCATTTTTCTAAGCAAATGCGAGTAACACTCGAATCGAAAACAAGAAATCAAACTATCTTCAACTAAAACTTCCTCGAACCATTTGATTTTATCCAACAAACCACTTGGAAAAAAAAATCAATTCAAGTATTACAGCAGCAGTAGGCAGAAGATAATTGAAATTTTAATTATTGTTTATCTATCGTAAGTCCTTTTGCTTTAACACTTCTTCAATCCACTTCATTTCATTTAAATAACCTCAAAATGAATTATAATATGAGTATAACAACAGCAGTACACAGCAGATTGGCTTTATAGTTCTTCTTTATCTATCGTAGGCCCTTTAGCCCTAACACTTCTTCCACTTCATTTTATTCAAATCACCTCGAAATGAATTATAATAAGCGTATAACCGCAGTGCGTAGCAGATAACTGACTTTATAATGCTTCTTTACCTATCATGTTTAGCCATTTTACAAATTCGCGATCGTAAAGATGTCTCTTTGTACGGGTGCCGACAGCCGACAGGTATTCCTGTGAAAGTACGTAGACCGATATTAATTAGGCGATATTTTCAACTGGCTGCGTGGCATCGCGCCATTACTCAAATACCCCAACAAGAAACAAGGCCAGCTTTTTCAACGGACTCGCCTACTATATATTAATCTAATGAAATTATTGTTTTTTTTTTAAAATCAGGTATTGTACATACAAATCAAGTGCATAACATGCTCGCATATTTTTTAAATTCAATTAAATTTCATGCTATAACTACTTATTTTGAAATATATAAAAACCTTCTAGGTATTTGTATTGAAATTTGTAAATTAACAAAGTTCGTGAGTTTTCACGGCCTTCAGAGTACAGATGATGTTTTTTTGGGTTATTATGCCGTGTTTGTAGGCAAGATAATCATAATCAGTATTTAAATAAAGCCCAAGCGATTTGTTTTTGAAAATAGGAATCAAGTGCCGATTTAAACCCGCGATTTTTAGGCTCAAAGATCGAGTCGAAAATTACATACGTAGGTATATTATGTTAAATAAAGTTGAACGTACCATAAGGTGTTTAAATTCCTAATTTTATTTAACCTTTTCTATGCGTATTGGTATTTATATTTTATGGTCTGAGCACTAGACTCAAATATGATATTATCCAGTGTGGATATTTAAAGTAAGTTGCTTAAAATTTTTGATTCGATAAAAGCGAAATTTTAAAATGTGTACTTAAACTACAGTTTAAAAACCTGGTCGCTTTGCTAGAGACTTGAGAGTGATTGATATCGTTATTCATAGAAAAAATGAGCCAATTTTAAATAAGCAAGTTAAATTTTTCATATAAACGATGAATAAATTCATTATCATTAACATTTCTTTTCCAATCTCATTTCAAAATCAAAACGTTTAGGCGTCTACTTCAAACAAAAGAAGAAAAATACGTTACACGGTTTTCTTGATAAAGGTGTCATTCTTTTGTTTATAGTAACTATTCATAAACACTGCTAAAATACAAGTATTTGAGCCATGTAATAAAGTAGCCTATTATCATGATAATAGCCTATATAAACGTTTTTACTAAAATACCTACAAGTGAGCCTCACATATTTTTTTGTGTATTTGAATTAAAATATTTATGGTTAATTGTTGTATGACAGGTGAATGAAACCCCCTATTTTTTAAAAGCAAAATATTCTGTATGAAATCAATTTTTAAAAATAGGTGCTTATCAAAGAGGCTAAATTGGCAGTTCATAATGGAGTTCTGGTACCAACCCTTATGTATATGGAAGCGAAGTATGGAGTTGGAAAAAGAAGGATGAAAGTAGATTGAATGCAGTTGAAATGCGATCTCTCAGGCGAATGTGTGGTAAAACTATGTATGATAGGTGCACTAATGTTGAAATTAGAGCAGAATGCAAGGCTGAGATTTATGCATTACCGATAAAATTAAGAAAGGTCTTTTACGATGGTTCGGTCATGAAGAGGGAATGGGTGATGAAAGAACGGCTAAAAAAATATATGATGCAACTGTGCCTGGATGTAGAAGTCGAGGAAGGCCGAGAAAGACATGGCATGATCAAGTAAAACGCCTCTGATCTCTGCCTACCCCTTCGGGGAAATGGCGTGATGGTTAGTTAGTATTTATCGTTGCTTGGATTGGAAGCATTTTTATAGGGAGCGGAATTGAAATGATAATGATTTTTTAACCACTTCAATAGGTCGTCAGGTGTCTCATTTTAAAACACAAAAATCATCCAAACTAGAAAATAATATTTGAATCACTGTAGTTATTTTTGCGTAGGTACTCCATTATCACCATTTTTTAAAAATAATATTAAAATTCAATAGGCTTTAGAATAAACATAATCCTATCTCCTTACAGGGTTTCAGGGCATGTAGAGACATCGCTGTTTTGGTAAAAGTCATTACAAAACAACCAAAACAATTCATCAATTCATTAGCAATTCGAATTCACAAGAATGAATAATATCTTATGTGCGCCTTTGAGAAGATCCGCGGATTCTTAAAACACACCCTCCTTCTTTACAAAAAAAAAACAAAAAATAAGTTAAAAAGCTCCGACGACGTACAAAAAAGCAAGTAACATTTCTGAACCAGAGACCATTGCAGCTTGTACAAAAAATACTGCCTTTAAGACAATTCCTTTTTAAGGTTTGAAATAAATATCTATTCATTGGTTTACATCCTACTTGGTATTTTTTTAAAACAGCCTGTTTTTACGTACAACCCACCTGTTTCTTAAACACGGGAAAACAAAGGACATATTTTTAATTTAAAAAAATATTTTTTTTAAATACTTATCTTGTGTATTTTAAATCGATGTAAAAATTGTTTTCTTTTTATACATTTACCAATTGTTTAAAAAAATACGTCATAAATAAAAAGAAATCGATTTTTCGTAATTAATAGGCAATTGAAATTTTTACAAATTTTCAACAGTCAATTCTTATAGTGGTATTCACTAATTCTGAAGTTAACTTTTCACGCTTTCTCCCGTAGGAAACGATTATATTAAAGTATTTCACAATCTTGTTTATATGTGATTGATCAAAAATGTTATAGATAGGTACTTTTATTGAACTTATTTTGCTTGCTGCACGTTTCCAGGAAAATCTTAGCAAGTAGGTACTGCGAGTTCTTGCTATTAATATCAAGAAAACTATGTTATTATAATAAATACTGCTCAAAAAAAACTATAAGGGCAATTTATGTCATGTTTCGATCAAAATAAAGATAGTTTGATTTCTTTAGTCATCCAATTAGTTTGGAATATGTAATATAAATTCGGATTAAATTAATTACAGATCTTTACAATTCCGTTTTTTTACAAGTTCACCTGTCTCCAAAGGGTTTTGAGGATCAAGGATTGACATCTTCTCAGGACATGTTCTCTGAGTGGTGAAGGCATAATGATGCAGCCTCAAGATATGTTTAATGTTAGCCCCGCCCACCCTTCTCGATACCTCCTCTGATTGGCTGAATAATGTGCATCTGAGATGCATTCTACAATGATTCCTGCATGTTGCATATAAACGAGATGTACAGAGTATGAAGGACACTATTTACAATCCCGAGATCTCAGATCCTGAATAATGGAGGCTGGAAACGAAACAGAGCTGATTTAACATTCTTGGTCACATGCAGTGATTCTGATAGGTTGCTACTTGTATATTTATTTATTTTTATTTATTATTTCTCTGATAGTAACAAAACAAGACCAACTTTAAAATGTGTTATGTGGAAAATCCCTAGAAAGGAATTTATTTTCAAATATTCAATTTATTTAATGTGTTAAGTTAGGATTGAAAGTTATTTATTATTTTTATTTATTTATTAATTAAATTTTGTACAAAATACTTTGCACTCCCAATTGAGTTACAAAACTCATTCTGGGACAGATATTAGAAAAAGAAAGACTAAATATTACAATACTTCAGATTACAGAGTTAACAATGCTAAATCTAAAAATACAATAATCACAAAAGGAACAATAATCACAAAAGGAACAATATAGAAAAATTAGCCATTATCATTATTAATTATAAAAATATTTTAAAAGCAGTCTTTTAGTGCTTTGTTTTGGGATTTTTCGCCGTCTTTTGATTTTGAATTTCGTTTGGTAGTTTATTGAATTGAGTGCGGGCAATGCTTTCTAAAGATTTTACGCCAAATTTAGTTGAATGAGATTTCGACACGTAAAAAATTAAAAAATTAAAAATAAATCAGTAAATTTTAGTTATTTAAATTAGGGCCACCTTTATAAATTGTAATATCAAACTCTCTTGATAACTAATACAACAACCTCATTAATTATTTTACAGAGGTATTTTTTCTTTCATAATACACCTGTATAATTCTGCTAAAAGCTTCTGATTATACCTACAGATGATAATTTTACATTACATTTAGGTTTATATTACATTTGTATGTACAAGTTCGTAGGAAACATCTTGGTATTTTTTGTATAAATAAGCATTTTTTCTTTATTCCTCACGGCACAAATTCTTGAAAATTACAGAAACCATGCACCGTATAAAGCTTCATACATGTTCAGAAAATATTTTAAATCCTTCCGCGACAAAGCAGGCAGAAGATGTTTGGATTACTGTACTGAAATTCTTCTTCATTATAAGAATAAAATGTTCTAAAAATTGACTTACACATTTAATAATATAAGCAAACTATAACAGTTAACCAAAATCGCTTCTAAAAAAAACTCCAATTACCTAAGCGTTTTTCTACTACATCCCTAGTCCCATGTCAGGTTCAACTCTCAAATTCTGACATAAACTGTCTACGAATTACACCTTTAAAAACTAACCTATTTAAAAAATAAATGTTACCTCCGTTTATTTCAGTTATTTGGTAACTTATTCAATACATTTTTAAAATATCTTTAAATCATCCAATTAAACCAAAAAACTTTTGCTGGAAAAATGTTAAAACCACGTTTATAACGACTTGTATAGGTTACTTTGGATCTTACTCACTAAAATTACCATTTTAATAGCATTAAAATACCTTAAATGGATACATTCACATGAAAATAGAGTACAAAAACACCCACCTCATTAGGTCGATAATACAACTCAATTAAGTTAACTTTAATCCTTTTCGCAAAATAAGTATACGATGAAGATGAGTACATATAATAATATGTCAAATACGAGGTAAAATAATTACACTAGTGAATTTCGCATAAATACTGTTTTACTAGATATAAGATATAGCTGAAGTTCGATATATATTATGTAAAGTTATTATACAATGTACCTACACACAAGGTTAGTAGGTATGTTATCAGTATGAATAAATAAATAAAATGTTTTAATGTGAATTACTGTCCAACCTTTGTATATCATTAACAAGTTATCATTATCATTAAATTTATGACAAAGGTTCAGTTTAACCGCAACACCCATGGGTATAACACTAGAATTAGAAATAATTTGAAGACAATCAATAGATCTAAGACATGTACTCAGAACAGTATAATGTGCAAAGGATTTAAAAAAATATAATGAACTCCCTGAGACCGTCAAAGAAGTAAACGGAATAAATGAATTTAGAAGGCACCTCTGTAGAAAAACACTTATGTATAAGAGCCTCAAAGTGTTATTTTTATGATTCATTATTATTAATTTATTATTTATTTACATGAAATTTTCATATTAATATTTCATATGTGGTACCTTGTACTGGTACTGAAGCGTAAGACTGATCATCTTGCCTTCGTGTAATAAAATGATAAAGATACACTGCACTTGGTGTACCAATGCAGTGCCCTATGCACCATTGGGTGCGGATAAGGGAAAGTAGTAGTAGTATTATTAAAATATGTAATAATAGTTAGATCAAAGATATATAATCAATAAACAAAATAAACTTGCGTTACACAACAGCTAACTAAAAGGTTTTTGTAACAAAATACTGTACCTACTGGAGTATTTTCTTTTTTTGAAACGATGTAATTGATTATAATTGATTGATGATTGGTATTTGATCTGAATTGGATTGGCAATTGAGGGAGGGTCCGATACCTTGCAGGAAATCCGCTTGCACAGCGCGGGTGTAAACTGCGTTCTGATGTTCTCTGCGTAATATATACACGATGTTTGTGTGAAAGCACTAAAATGAAGAATAGAGGCAGACTTACTTGGTGACTGTAGGCGACGCGTTGCAAGAGACCTCGCGAGAGCGAGGAAGAAGGAAGATAGAAGCGTTTGAAATGTGGTGTCGGTGACGCCTCGTGGCATAGTGGTATCGCGTTTGGCTACTGTGCATGAATGAATTAGTTGAATAAATGAATTAGTTCCCTTACGAGTACTAGTAATACATTTATCTACTTTCCCCATTTAAATAAACAATTACGAATAATTTTATCGCGGGTTTTGATTCCCTAAAATGTATATTTCCTGGATACTGATCTTGATAACCAAATTTAGCTATTTTTCTAATTACTTTATTCGATATCCCATGATGTGTTTGATCATAGGGGCTACTTTGCACCCTTATGAACACAAACAAGTATTTATTTATTTTATTGTCATTTCTATTTATGATTCGTGATGTATTTTCTTTCCATCGCATTCAGAATTATGCTATTATATGGTATTTACAGGCCTCAAAACCATATACCTACGCATGAATTTATAATTAAGAAAAGAAGGTACGTTCGAAAACAATAATTTAGATTGGCTTACCTCGCTAGGTGTTAATTTATTAGATAATAAGATGAATAATTTTTACTCCCAGGAAGTCGTAATGTTAGATGTTAATGCCCGTATCGTTTATTTGAATACGTTTTTATATTAAAATATATTTAATAATATACTTACTTTTGATTAAGCTCGCTTTATGGTAATGGGTTATTACACTTTATAATATCAAAACACTAATTAGGTGTTCCGCTAGATTTACTTAGATTTAAGTCTTCTTCTTGTGGCTTCCAGCCAATTAATATATTTCATGGTATTAGAAATTACCTATGAAATTCATTCCGAAAAAAAAAAATATTTTATGTAATGTCGCACGTATCAACATTGAGAAAAATTACGTACATACAAATTGGCATTGCAAGTATTACCACTACTCACAACTACTTTTCCCTTAATGGTGCATAGGGTACTGCAACAATACACCAAGTGCAGTGTATCTTGTAAGTATTACGATCATGATAAATTGTAAGAGATTCATGAATAGTCATTAAACTTTGGTGTTTTACTGGAAATTTATCGAATTAATAGCAACTATTACAAATCTAGTAGGTAATAATTATGTTACCGTATTACGAACATTCTTTTAGGAATTTTAGTAAACGGAAGAATGTAGTTTTTAAAATTTTTATTGCTGTAAAATGTTAAATAATACACGCATAAAAGTAAAAGAAATATACCTAGTTAAATAACCAAAAATTAGAGAAAAAATTTACAGTAAAAATGTACAAATAATACTGTGTACCTATAACAGTGCAGGAGGCTGTTCCAGGAGAAGGCTTTGTCCCTCAACGGGATGTAGGTACGAAAAAAGAAAGCAAAGGAAAGGAAAGATTTTTAATTTTACAATATGTCACATGTAATATCTACTGGTCATCATTCCTAGATGTAATAAATATGATCACGACAAAATGCACATAGTGTTCAAATTCAGTGCCCTATGCATCACCAGGTGCGGACAAGGGAAAGTAGCAGTAGTAATAATGTGTGAAAGAAAAATATTAGGAAAATATTAATTTCCGACATCTTTTTTGTCATGTTTTGTTTTCACTACCCATATAAACAATGCCAAAACTTTTTATAATTTCAAACGCTATGATTATTTACACGTATTTTAACTATGATACAGTGTACACATTCAAACCCTTTATTAAAATTTATAGTACCCGACTTGCTGGTACCACAAAAAGTCGATGGATAAAAGTGATTGGTTCAGTTACATATAACGAAGTAAACAGTCGTTTTAATGATATCGAGATTTATGATGGCTGGTCGCATTGTTGTTAGCAGTAGTTCTAGTATCGGGGACGATCTCCGATGCAGCGATAAACGGGGTACATCTCTCATAAATGGCCTGTGTCGATAGAAGCCACCGGGCTTCATTGGCTTATTTATGTGCTTTATCAATTCGATATGATTGGATTAACAATATTTTATAACTTATAATTTCTGTTTTAAATCGGACTCCCCTCAGTGATGACTCTGAAACTTTCAGTTTTAATAATAACTGAATGCTTTAAAGTGGTCCATTTACTATATATTATGTGGATGGAAGCAAATAAGATTTATTATTTTATTATTGGTATTTTTTAAAAAACTTCCAGCTTGTGGTGTTTCTAAACGATTAAAATACTTTTATCTATTATTAAATGTCGTGCTTGTGTAGGTACGTTGTCTCTTTAAATTACTTAAGTACTTATTTCGACTTTAAATTGAATACGATTGAAATTATGCGCACTTTTCATGTATAAACGCAGTTAAGTAACTGTAAAAAATATTAAAGTAACTGTAAAAAATACTAAATATTTTAACGAATGTGTCCACAAAAGTACACTTTTTTGCACCGTTGATAAATTAAATAAATTTAAAAAAATATATATTTATAAGTTGCGTCTTTGTTTGAGATTTCGTGAACTAATAACCCTACTTTTCTACAAAAATATTTTCGCGATAGAAACACAACTATGATAATTTTTTGACATTCAGTCAGGCTTTTTAATAATTTTATTACACAGTCAGTATAATCAGATATACACTTCAGAATTAAGTACCCACTTATATTTTATTTGATCCGGGTTGAGGTAGTGTTAGATTCACGTACTACGAATTGAAATCCCTGAATTTATATCAAAAGAATAATAATTTTTTTAATTTAAAAAAAATATATATATTTCATTAAAACGTGTCATTTTAACCATTGTTTTCCGCCTTCAGTGAAGCAAAGTTAACTTTTTTGCTTACTTATTTGTAAATAAAAAAACTTAATTATTATTGGTCCCACAATTTGCGTCCAAACTAAGCAATCAGCCGGCTGCTATGCGTGCGTCCTCCCAAGTAAAAAAAAACAATAAAAATAAACTAGGTATGGAACAAATTATCAACTGCGAACAAATTATATGACTTTATTGATTACTAATGATTACCAATTACGCTACATTAGAGACGAGAAGATACGCCTCTCAGGCCGTGTTAACTTATTTGTGTCGGAGGAACTCTAACAGGCTCTTATCAGGAGAGTTAGGGAACGATAGAGCGACACTAATTACTTCTGATGGCACCCTGGGAACACCTAATCATACAATAAAACAACATTTTCTACGAGAAATGAACAGCGATTGTGCTGTACCCGGTATTTATATCTACACCAAGTGTTTATATATCTACACGCGTACTTATCTGGAATACTGCTGATGCTGGGAACGGTCTTGTATTTTTTTCTTTAAGGATGTGCCAATGTTTCTTTCCTGTAATTGACGACAGTTAATAAAAATTACATTTGTGATTAAAAAAAAAAACATTTATATTTCCTGTATGTTGTACATCTTTTTCTCAAACTGTTGTCTTGTGATTTCTACATCAAACCAAATAAAATAAAAACGTTAGTAAAATAATATAATGAATACAATACCTACCTGCGTTGCGTTGTTTCGAAAACCATCTAACGCTTACAACTGAAAACAATTTCATGATAAACTTATGTAAATCGTATTAATCAAATAAGGATCATGAAAAACTGACTTTCAGGAACAAGTATTGTGGAATGCGGGAAATTATCGTCAAGAAAATCCATAGAGTTAAAACGACACAATCAGTACACATAATCAAAAATGACAATGCAACAATAATTATTATTGTGAGCGTATAAAATATGTATAAATGAGTTAAATATTTATATTTTTTTAACCACCTCAACAGACCAGGATGCACAATTACAGAGGGGAACAACGTCAACATGGTAAAAGAAGGACCCTCGCTTCGAATGGTTTTGGTATCTTTTTCTGATAATTGTAGCTACTTTTACAACGAAACATATGCAATGAAACATTTGAACCGGGTTGTGGTCTAGTAGTAGATTCGAGGACTCCGGATTAGAATCTTTAGGTTCGAATCCCGCTCCAGCACAACTTGTTTCCTGCTTTCTGACACAGTTATTTCCGACTATTTGAAAGCAGTCCCAAAACTGAAATATTTGAGTATATCATAAGAACTCAAATGTTTCTTTTTTATAAAAAAATAAAAAAAAAGAAGAAGAAAGAAACACACCAACCATTACTGTAAAATTAATACTCGTCACAAACTTACTAACTGGTGCACCTCTTTTATTCCATATTGTTTAGCTCTTTAGCTGAACTCATAGACGCGGAGGTTCCGGATTCGACTACCGGTGAAATCACAAAAATCAAAGTTGATTTTTCTCAATTCTGGGTATTAGTGATTTTATTCTCCTCTGTTATTAGGCGTCCTGGTCTGTTGAGGTAGGTACCTTAAATTAATAAAAATCTTTTTTTATTAAATTAATATACAGTAACTAAACGACCAGCTATGTGAACACGTTATTTTCCCAGCATGCACCTTGCAAGTTAGTAACACAATTATTCGTTTGTCACAAACTGTAAGTTTCAAACCTTTGTCTTTCCCTTCGAACCTCTCAGAAGTAACCACTCCACTAATGACTTCATATTTTCCAGCCAATTGTGAATCCAAACTTTCCATGTTGGATATACTCGGTAAATATGAATTGATCGACGTAATGATATTAGTGGAAAACTTTTCCATTACCAAGCCCGCTATACTTGCTACCCCATCCTTTGTTTTTCCTGTCTAATATGACATGGGATGGATTAAGACATGGCGCATTTCTTACACTGAATTGTTTCTTAACTCAGAATGGAGACATTTATTATTTTTAACTCTGGTTGTTTAAAAAAGTCGTTAACTGCATTTGGGTTGTTTCCGATAGCATAAATATCCTTGAAAACGTTATAAATATTTTTATATTTTTACAATTCCAACGATATAAAACACAATGATCAAAATTGTTGTTTTCATTTATAAATTTATGTTTTAAAAACACGAAATTACGAGTGACTTTTAATGCCCGTTATTGGCTAATGACGTCACACTCGTTTATTATGAAAGGCGAGAAATTCATTACGAAGTCAGCGCCCACATTGATGTGACGTCACACCCCATGCGCGCCAAATGGAGGATTTTGCGAGCGATTTGAAAAAGCGCTATTTCAAACCGCGCTAGAAAATTCATATGACATCGTAAAAATAAAATAAAAATTCCCTTGATATTGTTATTTTTAAATCAATTTTTTTAAATAAAAAATAGAAAATCGGAAAGAACCCAATTGATTGTGTCCTAAGTTTACAAAATATAATATACCAGCAGACCCTGTCACCAGCTAGCTCTCTCGCCTCCTCCCGCGTCAGGCCGAATCCATCAGCTCCGCCGAATACATCCGTGGGATGGTAATCGACGGTCTGCCAGGACGGTGGTATCTCTTTTCTCTTTACTTATCGTCTCCTGCGTTTATATATTCAGATTTCTCAACACATGCACCACACTCCACACACATACATTAACACATCATACACATGACATAACATAACCACTTTGTATAGGTACTATTGTTTACTCACTTCACGTCTTCAGAAATTTGTCTTGTACATTGTGTTGTCCACGTAATTGGTGTTATGTTGTATATGTTACCTCAAATTGAAAATTCTTAGTTCATTAAAATATAAATAAATAAAAATAAAATAAAAATACCAGCAGTAGCTTACAAAAATAGTTCATATGTGGTACCTAGGGCTGGCACTGAAGCGTAAAACTGACCATCTTGCCTTCATGAAACATATTATTAAGATTGACTGCACATGGTATACCAATGCAGTGCCCTCTGCACCATTAGATGTGGATAAGGGAAAGTAGTAGTAATAGAGTTTAGATTATTTTCTTGCATACTTAAAATATTATTACATTTGTGTTGTATTTTAACCACCTCAACAGCTAATAAGCCCAATACAGAATGAACTAATACTAATTTCCCTTATACGCACCCATTGGTGCAATGGGTTGGGCACTGGATACACCAAATGTAGCATCAGTTTCAGTATTATTTTAAAAAGTTAATCTTGATCATTCTAACTAACTAACTAACCATCACGCCATTTCCCCGTAGGACTAGGTTGCAGAGAGGATATAACGCTATACCACTCTGTCCTGACAGACTTCCTTTGCTTCCTCTACATTCATACATATTCTCATGCATCTCATTTATCTTCTCATCTTCTGATCATTTGGTTTAAGATAACCAGTCTGTCCGCTTCGTAGCATAGTGGTAGCGCGTTTGGCTACCGTGCATGAGGTCGCGGGTTCGATTCCCGTAGGGGGTCAACACGAAATGTTTATTTACATGTGATTTTCACATTAATATTTCATGTGTGATACCTTGGACTGGTACTGAAGCGTAAGACTGATCATCTTGCCTTCATGTAACATGTGATCAAGATTCACTGCACGTGGTGTATCAATGCAGTGCCCTATGCACCATTGGGTGCGGATAATGGAAAGTAGTAGTAGTAGTAGTCTTTACGCTCTAATGCTAGTCCATGGTAGTATTTTACGTGAAAAATAACATCAAAATTTATATGTTATTCATATGAACCCCCCCCGCCCGTCGAGATTCAAACCCTGGTCATCATGCATTACAATTCAGTTCCCTATGTACCATTAGGTGCTAGTAAGTAATAAGTTAAGATAAAAACGCGAATTTAACAGAAGTTTCTTCCACTGCCTTCCATCTTGCAAGCGGACATGTATGTTTAAATACAAAAGAGTTAATTATCTAAATGTTAAAAATTACGCCTTTTTCCTAACCACGGGCGATACATAATTTCGGCATAAATGTTAGCTGACCGGTTTTCGCATCAAAACGCCGATGTTTTCATTATTTCGAAATAATGTAAATCGTATGCAATCATCGTGCGTAACGAATCTAGAACCCAATTATTTTCATTTTGGGGGTGTTATGTTATGCCCTTAATTTCAGGTGACCTTTAAATTTGACGCTTTTTGCGTGCCAACAGGTGAAATATTATCGGGTGCATGTTAAAAAGGTTTTGTAGAAAAACAATAAACAAGGGTTAGTTGAACTTGTACCGTTTTAATTGGTAACGGTGTAAACGAATGAGAATTCGGACATATCCGGTTTTACATACAGACATCCATAATACCTACATACTAACATACGGCATGGGGTCCTTTTTTGTTGTAATGTCACACGACAATCGCGTTGCATAAAAGCAATTAATTCCAATTCAACGTCTTTATGTGATATCAACAGGAATCAACTTCTTAGTATTTAAATAACCTTTTTTAAATACTCGTAGTGTTTTTATCGATAATTTTAAAGTCTACATTATATAAAAATTGAACAAACACAAATAATATGATAGCAATTATGCATAAAGATAATAATTATTCATAAACGATTATACAGGAAATTGATTTGACTCAAAGCTGAAATGCTTCAGTTAAAGGTGATAAAATGATCAAAAATTTATGTTCTAGTTTTAATCCTACATATTTTTTTGTTTTTGAACACCTGTTACTTTGAACTGAATAAGTATTTAAAAAAAGAAGCAAAAACGCTTTTATTGTTTGATATTGGGATGTACAAGCGGTTAATCCAATAAGACTTTATTTGACAGATTTCAGATTAAATCCTTTTAAATCTGCTAAACACTAACACTTTTACATAAGCAAAGTATAAATTTGTGATTTTCATATAATTATTTCATGTGTGATACCTTGAACTGGCGCGTAAGACTGATCACCCTACCTTCATAAAATAAAATAATCACTTGGTGTACCAATGCAGTGCCTTATGCACCATTGAGTGCAGATAAGGGAAAGAAAGTAGTAGTAAAAGCATAAGGCTAGCTCCAAACACTCCACAAGTTGACTAAATTAGATCGAAATTAGAGAGTGTAGTAAATCACTTCATACGCCGCTACCCGAACTTCGGTCAACTTTTCGAGGTACGGGCGAGTGTAGAGCTACTCGTAAAATATAAGTTTATTATTATGTATTTATAAAACACACACGTTGGTTACTATACTTGATCGGGAATCCTTATTAAGACATCCATTATAATAGATTGCCTTAATTCTGGGTTACAAGCTCCCTTGCATTATACGAGAATTGTACTAGCATCAGTCTCTACACGAACTGCCAACGAGGTAAACACTTGCAATATTAATGGCCTGGAAACAAACCTGAAAACTGAAGACATTGTGTTAAAAATAAATCTGCATGGTTGTGGAAAAGTCAGCGCAATAATTTAAATGGATAAGACGTAATTTTAATAGCGTAAAAGTAATTACAATGTTTTATGTACAATGAAAGCTTTGAATTTAATTCACCGCAAAAAAAAAAGTACATATATGTGTACAATGTAGGTTATATTCAACCTTCGAACAAGAATTCACTAGAAGGGTCATTTCCATTCAAATTTTCCTAGGATTCATTTCATAACACCACTTACTATCAAATTCCACCGTCTAAAGACTCCAGTACTTAGGACAATATACGAAACGTGTGACGCAGATGTCTAGTGCCTTGATGCCTATTGATGACGTAGTGGGTAACTAGACACATCAGACACGGTAGTATTTTCCAAGTATGGAAAGTCACTTCTCTGAAATTCTTATTCGAAGTACGTTGATTTGATAAAATTTACAATTTGATATCTCAACAGAGTCGAGAAGTTTGGAAGGGAATATGGATATCTAGGCTTTTACAGGGCTTATGACCTGTTGAAATGTTAAATTGAAATTATTAGCCCGTAATGGGTGAAATCCAGTTTTTGTCTACAAGTATTTGGACACACTCAAAATGTTGTTGATAACATTTATTTAACAAATTAAGAGAAATATAGAAATAAAATCATAATTACTATGTGCATTCATCAAATCACTTGAAAAATAAATAACCGTTCGCTCCAGGATTTGAACCTGTGACTTTCTGATCACTGGTCAGCTTCTCTATCCATTGAGCTAAACGATCGGATACATATCTCGAGATTTTAACGAATGCCTACCGCAATTATGACTACTAACGCCTCTCTGTCAACTACGATAAACCAATCAACTTTTTTAAATGAATGCTTTCATAGATGAATACAGTAAAAATAATATTTGACAACATTTAGTTTTTTCTGATACGTAGTTAATAATTCTTATTTTATTTTAAATGCGGCTTGTTAAGATTTTTATATTAACTTTTTTCCAAAAAATGTTTCTGTACTTGGTGATGTATGATATAATGCATAAGATTTATGTCGACAAGGTATGGCACATAAACACAGGTCATGTATTCATGTAATCTTTCAATATTCAATATTAGCTAATAAACTTTATGTAATAAAATAAAGCTAAAATAAAGCTTAAAAATACGCATGGCGGCGCGAGGCGGCAGAATAACATTTTCATCAAAAAAATGTGTAATTTCGAATCTCTCTCTCCAATGCATTAGCGCTACAAACCGCAGGACTTGGATTCCTTCAACGTTCGTCTCCAGCACTGCCTGTCTTTGGCTACCGTCTTCCAGTTAGTCACTTGCAGGAGCTGTACTGCACCTTTCTATATTTCGTCCTCCCATCTTAGTAATCTTTCAATTCTTCTTTTACCCCCTTCCTGGATGTGTCCATTCATCATTATTTTTGGTACCCTCGTGCTTAGCGTTCCGTGCAGCATACATACATGCAATCATATGTAAAACAGTTATATTTGCTAATATGTAGAATTTATATAGTCCAGTTAATTTTCAAATGAGTATTCATCTTAATTAACTTTTGTTTTTTATGTCATAAATAAATAAGCCATTGTCGGAACTTAGATTACTGACAGTTTCCAATATCCCATCTCTACCGTTGAGATGAACATCGTGAATTTATATCGAATTATTTCATTATATCTACAATATGGATTAAACATTTTTAATCGCTTTTGTCGATAACCTACCGACCGATTGGTCGATAATGATAGCGGTCAGCCTGAAAGGTGTTATTACGAAGTTAGCACAATAAGATTACCCTCGGACGGGATGCGAACGGTAAACCATCGGTTCAATAAATCCTCAGTCATTTTTAGTAACTCACTATCCCGGTGTATGCACTTAGCAGGAGTGATGTACGATGCAGTCGAAAAGTTAAAAGCATGCATTATTTGCAACCATGAATAAACTGCTTTTTGTTTTATTATTACGATCAGTTAATGATCCATGGAGTGCAAACTGCTTAGCATTTTATGTAGATGTCTTTTTAAACGTGTTCCCTGTTGACAATCTGTCGGCGGTTTAAGTCGAAACTACGAGACGTGGACCTGATTAAGGAGGATACACGAAAATTGGCAGCCGATCGCCAAACTTGGAAGCAGTTTGTGGAATTCATATGCTCGGAATGAGAATGATAATGAAGATTGATTCCATACAAAATCAAAAGTGTTTGAAATTTTATAATACCTGCTGGTTAGCATGTTAATGCATAAATGAAAAAATAGTATATATTCATTATTTGCGTAAGATTTTTATAAACATGTCAAAGGGTAGAGTAAGATATTATAATAAATCACAATCAATTATTGAGACGAGAAGTATTCAAGATTACAAGTAGGTATTTGGACACACTCAAAATATTGTTTATTTTTTGATATTACACTTTTCCCGGAAGTTTTTTAATTTTTTCATGTGGATATTTTGGGACTTGTAAAAATATATATTAGGTACATAAACTTGATTATTGTGAAATCGTATCTAATTTATTAATTTTTCATTCTTTTTGACAAAGAATAAGCTACGAAAATGTTTATATTTTATCGATTAAATAAATTAAAATCTGCTACACCCGATCAGTATCAGCCTGTACATTTTGTAGTATCTGTGTACTTAGTAATAATTCGTTACAATAATACGCTTTTCCATTCTGAAGCAATTTAGCGCATTCTAAACCTGATTGTCTATTAGTTTTATGGAGCGATCTGCTTATTTTCATATTATGTTTATCTTAGAATTTATACTTAAGGATTACTACAATTTGTATAGCAATTTGTACCAGGGTAAGTTCGCGGAAGCATGTGCGCTGATAGCGGGTAATATGGTAAAGCAAAATCAAGCATAAATAAGCAAAATGCTATTTTATTACTTTTATGGAGCGATTCGCTATTAAGCATGTTTATCAAATAATTAATAAATGGATGTAATTTAGTTTTAATTAGGAAGTATTCGACGGTCCTGGAGGATGTAAGTTTAACTTGGGAAGTGGCGAAAGTGTTGACTAATTAATGGCAGGTTTTCTTAGAATCATTAATTAAAAGTGAGAAAAATTTAAATAAAAATTTTAAAAATTAAATCACTTCTTAATTTTTACGCTTACATTATTAGTCATTCTTCCTCGTGATTTTGTGTGTTGTTTAAAAATATTGTCCAAAATTTTACCCCAAAATCTTCGTATATGGAACAAAAACTTGGAAATTTGGAAATAAATATCACAATCTTTGCTTAGAATAAAAGAGATTGCATCTGATGTACATACGTATATCATTTTTAAATATAGGTAATTAAAACGCTAATTATTCTTGATCTAGTATGTAACATCACGCGTGTTAAGTGATAATTAATTACTCTAATTAGTAAAAATGATTCTTAGTCACGTTAAAACGTTAAAGATTCTGCCGCCCATTTTTAGGATTACAAATTAGCGCATGGTATGTACATTGATTTGAAAAAAAAAAACCTATATCATGAATTAATCGCAATTTTAACCCTAAAACAAATGTTAAAAACTATCAGAATAACATGTTCGTAGGTTTAGTCGATTGTTCGGAGCTCCTAGCTCTAATATCGATAAATGTTTCAGCCAGGCTGACAAGACACTACACTTTGTTTCGAGTTCCCATCAACAAAAGAGCCTATAATAAAAATTCTTAAATCCAATGTTCTTCTTTAGCAATTTTTTTTTAAATTTATTGTTTTTTCTTTTTAACCACAACCCTTTTTTCTCAAAAGTTTTGTTACTTTTTTTTTTTTTTAGTATTTTGGTCCAGAACCCTTTATGAGTTTTTAACAATGAAATTTTAGTTATAAAAAATTTTCATTTTTTAAATAAAATAAATTAAGAAATCCGGAATTAATTTTTTAAAAAACTTAATTTTACCTATTAAACCCCCTTTTTTCCTTAAAAAAATTGGAATTTTACCTAGGGAAAAAATAAATTTTTAAAATTTTCTTTTTTGTTATGAAGATCATTCCCCCAAACCCTTTTTAAAAATTTTTTAACAAAATAGTTTTTTATTTTGTCTTTGTTTTTTTTCAAATATAAAATTTTGGGGTGGTTCAAAATTTTTTTTTGGTTAATTAGTTTAATACTTTATTTTTAAAAAATTTTTTTCGCAAAAAACCCTTTTCTTAAATTTAAATTTTTCCCATGGTCCCGACCCCTGGGTCCCCGTAAAATCAAAATTTTTTTAAT